>JABEXW010000085.1:0-30180 GCA_013266185.1 Fusarium sarcochroum | reverse complement strand
CGGTCGACTACAACGTAACTACCACTGAGACCGTTAGCTCTATCACCCGGGTCAGAACGACATACAACCCTGCCGGTACTCAAGGCGATCCCAACACCGTGCTCATCCAGGTCCCAGTCGACTACAACGTGACTACCACTGAGACCGTTCCTACGATTAGCAGGGTCAGAACGACATATAACCCCGCTGCCACCCAGGGTGATCCAGGAACTATTCTTGTTCAGGTCCCTATGGACTATAACGTCACCACCACGGAAACCGTCAGTACGATCAGCAGGGTTAGGACCACATATAACCCTGCCGGCACTCAAGGTGACCCCAATACTGTTTTGGTACAAGTCCCAGTTGACTATAACGTCACCACCACGGAAACCGTCAGTACGATCAGCAGGGTTAGGACCACTTATAACCCTGCCGGCACGCAAGGTGACCCCAATACTGTTTTGGTACAAGTCCCAGTCAACTATAATGTGACTACCACGGAAACTGTCAGTACGATCAGCAGGGTTAGGACCACTTATAACCCTGCCGGCACGCAAGGCGACCCCAATACTGTTTTGGTACAGGTTCCAGTCGATTACAACGTCACGACTACTACAACTGTCCCTACGATCAGTCGCGTCAGGACCACCTATAATCCAGGTGCGACGCAAGGTGACCCAGGGACGATTCTTGTACAAGTCCCAGTTGACTACAACGTGACTACGACCCAGACAATCACTTCAATCAGCCGTGTCAGAACAACCTTTGGACCTGCTGCTACCCAAGGAGACCCCGGAACTATCTTTGTGGATGTGCCGCCTGAGTACAATGTGACTATTACGTCAACTGTTCCTACGATTTCGAGACCTTCGACCACATATAACCCACCAGGAACCCAAGGCGACCCCGGCACTATCTACGTGCAATTGCCTCCTGACTACAATGTGACGAGAACGACGACGGTCTCTTCAATCACACGAATGACTACTACCTATGCGCCACCAGCTACGCAGGGAGACCCCGGAACCATCATCGTGGAGATACCCCCTGACTCTAATGTGACAACTACGATGACCGTGCCCACGATTTCTCGACCTGCGACTAGATTTGCTACACCTGCAAACCAAGGAGATCCTGGTACAGTTGTCGTGCAGGTACCTCCCGAGTATAACGTCACGACAACCCAAACTGTGTCAACTATTTCTCGACTTACGACGACTTTCGCACCTGCAGCAACTCAAGGAGACCCTGGCACTATCATCGTGGAAGTACCTCCTGAATATAATGTCACAACTACGCAGACTATACCAACGATATCCCGAGTTGCCACAGCTTATTCAGCGCCGGCCACGCAAGGCGATCCAGGTACTGTGTACATCAAGGTCCCTCCTGAATACAACGTCACGACAACACAGACCGTATCAACGATTTCTCGAGTCGCTACAGCTTATTCAGCGCCGGCCACGCAAGGCGATCCAGGCACTATTTATATCAAGGTGCCCCCTCAATATAACGTCACGACAACACAGACTGTGCCAACGATCTCTCGAGTCGCTACAGCTTATTCAGCGCCGGCCACGCAAGGTGATCCAGGTACTGTCTACATCAAGGTCCCTCCAGAATACAACGTCACGACAACACAGACGGTATCCACGATTTCTCGAGTTGCTACAGCTTACTCGACACCGGCCACGCAAGGTGATCCAGGTACTGTCTACATCAAGGTCCCTCCAGAATACAACGTCACGACAACACAAACTGTATCGACGATTTCTCGAGTTGCTACAGCTTACTCGACACCAGCTACGCAAGGTGACCCCGGTACTGTTTATATCAAGGTGCCTCCGGAGTACAACGTCACTACGACCACGACTGTTGCAACGATCTCCCGGGCTACGACCACATACGCGCCGCCGGCAACCCAGGGAGATCCAGGCACTTTCATTGTGCGATTACCCCCTTCATACAACGTCACAACCACACAGACTGTGTCAACAATCTCACGTGTAGCAACGGCATACTCAGCACCGGCTACTCAAGGCGACCCCGGCACTGTTTATATCAAGGTGCCTCCGGAGTACAACGTCACTACGACCACGACTGTTGCAACGATCTCCCGGGCTACGACCACATACGCGCCGCCGGCAACCCAGGGAGATCCAGGCACTTTCATTGTGCGATTACCCCCTTCATACAACGTCACAACCACACAGACTGTATCAACAATCTCTCGCGTCGCAACAGCTTATTCCGCACCGGCCACTCAAGGCGACCCCGGCACTATCTACATTCAGTTACCTCCCGAGTATAATGTCACTACTACGACTACCGTTTCAACGATTTCTCGTGCCACAACCACATACGCGCCGCCGGCTACTCAGGGAGACCCGGGTACCTACATTGTGCGATTGCCGCCGGCTTATAATGTAACGAGGACCCAGACGGTTAGCACTATTACGCGGCCTACAACTGTCTTTTCTCCCGCAGCAACCCAAGGCGACCCCGGCACCATCATCGTTGAGTATCCTCCTCCGTACAATGTTACAATCACTACGGCAGGCCCCACCACTCTCACTGGACGATACACTACATATTCACCACCTGGCCAGCAAGGTGACCCCGGCACAGTTATCGTCGAGCTGCCTCCTAGCCGCAACGTCACCGTCACTTCAAATGGCGGAACCACAATCACTACGCCCGTTACTTCTTACTATCCACCTGGTGAAGCTGGAGATCCCGGTACTGTGGTTATCGCAACCCCAGCTCCCCGTTCCACAACCTCTACTACCACTTCCAAGAGCACCTCCACAACTCCTGCGCCGCAAGCCACGCAAGTGTTCAAGTGTGATGTCTATGGTTACCTCATGCAAAAGAGAGCTCTTTACCGTGTCGAAATTACCTCTGGTAAGACGACTCTCATCAGCGACGACGTCGGTCCTGGTGGATGGATCAACGGTATTGGATACAACCGTTACGACAACTACATTTACGGTATGCATATGGATGACTCAGGCACTCAGCTTATCCGTATTGGTGGCGATGGTGGTTGGACGCTGCTCAGCGCTCGTACCAGCGACCGTAACATCAACATGGGTGATATCGACAATCAAGGTCGCTTCTGGATTTCCAACCAGGGAGACGCTTGGTGGGCCATCGATCTCATGCCAGGCTCGTCCACTTACGGCAAGATCATCTTGAACGGCAACGGAGGCAACAATCTCAACGCGGCTGATTGGGCTTTCGTCCCTGGAGGCGGTGACTACATGTATGCGGTCATGTACGATAGCAAGGGCACCACGTCAACTCTATGCCGTTTCAGTCGTACAGCCTACACATGGCAGACAGTCAAGTCATATGGACAGGTTACCGGCAGCAACTTGTGGGGTGCCGTCTACGCTTCTCAAGACGGTAATCTCTACGGTTCTGAGAACTCCAACGGTAACATCTACAAGTTCCCTATCGCGCCAACCGTCGGAAGCCCAGTCTTTATCGCAAGTGGTCCAGTGTCATCCTGGAACGATGGTGCCAGGTGTATCGACAGTCAAACCCTCAGCAAGTAAGGCGATCTCCTCGCCTAACTCGTTCCCTACATCTACATCGTCAACAGATAAGGCAACTCCTCGCCTAACTCGTTCCCTATATCTACATCGTCAACAGATAAGGCGACTCCTCGCCTGACTCATTTCCTTTATGCGTACTCTCAGCAAAACAATTTTCTCGCCTCACTCATTTCCTATATCTGTACCCTCAGCAAATCAGGCGACTTCCTCGCCCAGCTCATTTCCTATGTCCGTATATGCTGTATAATTAGCTTGTTATTATTGTCAGACCAGATCAGATTGTTAGTATAATTTCCTACAGAAATTGATATCTCTTATTTCTTAAACCACTGCTCTATGAATGTGTCTTTGTCTTTTCGTGATGTCGTGATGTTGTCCAATGCGTAGCTCTCTCTCAGATGGTGTTCAAGGAACGATGCTCTCGAGTCATCAAGCGACTTGACCGTATGTGACAAGAAGTCAGCTGTGTGGCGCCTTTTGAACCTTTACTGACTGGCTTGTAGATGCATCAATCGCACTGCACTCGCTATAGTAATGCGAAGGATGACTGCTCCTATAAGGCGTACCTGTCGATCACGTGGCAAACATACAACTGAGTTTATTCTTTCCCATCAGCGTCTGATGTCAATCGACCACACCATCTAAGCTAAATGAAGAGAAACTAAGCCTTATTTTACTGGCCTCAAAACGAGGGCCTGTTCTGTTCCTTAGACCTTTGTATGTGTCTGCCCTCTAAGAAAGGACTATCACATCGGTTCTGTGATGGTTTGCAACGCCGGCCAAGGCAGTGCCAGACACTGCCAGACAAAACAATGTGGCACTGGGTTCTATCTACAGCTCAAGGCTCAAGGCTCAAGGCGGCAGTTTATTCATTGACGTCACGTGCATTCGATGGCTTGATGAGAGGTGCATCATCTGCTGCTTCACGCCTCAACTTCTCCTCCTTCATCATCAACATCACCGCCAAGAGGCCGGTAAACGCACAGAAGAAGCCAAAAGACTTGACTGACTACTTACATTCATACCATCAGATTAAACAAAGCCAACATTGTATGTATCCTATTGGATATTCCCCATCCTTTGGCCGCATTCGCAGCGCTGACCATGTGTCTCCTGAGCATCAGCCAAACCAACTCGCATCGTGAGTCTCTACCTATGTTCCTCGCCACTTGAGTCCAGTTACTGACATGATTACATAGTACAATGCCTAACAACAACGTACGCCCCATCCCACTGCGCCCGTTCGCTCTCAAAGCCCTGGATGGTAGACTTACAGTGATTCAGACTGAAGAAACGGGCAACTCCCAGCCCAAGGAGGTTAGTCAGCTATCCTATCATCAATGAGTTCTTCCTGCTGACCTTTTTGTTCTTTACAGTTCGTACCCAAGGCTCCGGTCCGCTATATCCAATGTCACTATAGTTGGCTACGTACCAACGCGCAAGATACCAGCCTGGGACTCCAGAGGTAAGCCAGCTTGTACTTCAAGGTGGAGCGCACTTGGCTGATAGTATGTTCTTATCTTGGTTCGCCCGGGAGATGGCCGACGTAAGCCATGGCTGAGCTCTATCATCATCAGCTATCACTAATTGAACTTAGCACTACAAGCAGATGGCAAAGGTCAGTCTCATGAGTTCTGAGGGTTTCTTCGGTATTGACTTGATGCAATAGGTGCACAAGGCGGCTGCAGACGTAAGTCCATGCGATCTTGACATAGTAGTCGGTTAACTCGAATTTCGACAATAGCGCCACAGGCAACTCCGCGACGTAAGTTGTACATGTCCATGTTGAGAAATACCATGCACTAACGATGTTGTGTGGAAATAGCACCACTTTGCGGTCGCCAACGTTCGTATCTGGTCTTCTTGGTGTTGTACGCCGTCAGTTGCTGACTGAAGTTTGACCATGAAGAAATGGGCGGAGCGAGAAAAGGTAAGTCGTCCAATTATATACCGAGATACAGCTACTGACAGATGCAGACCGCTCCCGAGTCTTCGGAGCCCAAGGTGATTCTCATTTTTACTCCTTGCCTCCAAAGACACGCGGACTGACTGTGAACGTCTGGGAGAAGGATGAGAAAGACAGGGAGCCCGAGCCTGTAAGTCACCCTTATGTCACGACCGGCACAGTTGCTAACCCTCTGTAGTCTAACAAGTAGATGATGAATGTCACCTAGGATCGGTGTGAGAGCGTTTCCCATATTTGACCCCTGTCTGTAGGACTAACGTTAGCAGCAGAGAGGTTATGAAGCGAGCTGTAAGTACAAACACCCTTTTTTCCCTTCCTACAAGCTGATACTTACTTGTCTCATTCTAGAGTTAAGACAGCTGCAGAGAGGGTAGGCTAAGCCATACGCTCATCAAGTCATGACAGTCTACTAAGCCGACAGCAGACCAAGAGAACTTGCACCCCTGGTGAGGGGTTGCTTCCCGGAACTAATACTGACTACTCTTGGCTACTTGTAACATGTATAACTCTAACCAAAAAACTCATGAGAGTTTACCTCTCTCCCGCCTTTGCTATGATGAGAATGTTCATGCCCAGCTGGGGGTGAATCCTTCAAGCCGGTCTTTGACTGGTATAGAAGCATGTCCCTCAACGCAAGAACAAAGATCTGAGCAGCCATTTTCAACATGTCAAGTGAGTAGCTGTACGGCGTGGCTGAATTGGCCTGCGCGGCTCGAGAGAAGAGACAAGTCAGAAGTCGAATTTGCATAAACTTATGATAGTCTTTTAAGAATTTAAACCTAAGTCTATCCTAAGTTCACCTTGAGAAATCCTAAAGTCCTAGCAAATGTATTCTAATAACTCTAAGAGCATGTCAAGTCTGTTGAACTTGGTAGTCACTCCAAGCTAGTATCGAGAAAGCTTCATAATGCCGGCCCTTCACAGCTCCAGATAAGACTGTTTGGACATACTTCTCACCAGGCCGTCACTTAGACAGACTAGATGAGTTGCCCGTTTTGTGTAAAAGTCTACACGAAATTATCTTGACGCATGAGACGACACTGTGCTTATACATTTGTGATTCTGATAAACTTCGCTTACAACCTCGCAGCAAACTCAACTATGAATAAAGCAACACTCTATTTTATCCTCTCACGAGTATAAGTTCGCATGCAGGCCCTCTTGTGAGCGCTGGCACTCCATAACTTTCTCTCCCGATCTGGTCTTTTCCTTTAAAGCTTCTGGAACAGACATCTTTTCAACACGGTTATCATCAGGCATTTCAAGCTCCTCCACTTCCAGCAAAGAAAACAATCAGTCATTCCGAAGCGTTGTTAGTATTTAACAACTTCACTTTATTTTCAAAATGATAGAAACATTCCATCCGTTTGGTGGTTTTCCGTGGGATATAAGAGAGCAAATCTGGAAATGCGCCATACGTCCAACCCCACATGGAGCGCACTTTTTCAGCATCGCTGGCAATCCGAAAGATTACCGTACTGCTGATGAGATTACCGACGCTTTTGTTTTCTCTGATGCATACCACCCTTCGCTTATCATGTCAGCGCCAGCATCGATGACAAGGCGTGTTGACGACGATGGCTTCAAGGGCACGGAACAAGTCCCAGCGTCGTGGTTTGTCAACAACACGTCCACTTACATAAGTGACAGCGGCCTCTGGACGGCTTGCAAGGAGTCAAGATGGGTCATCCAGAAACACTTTCGTTTACAAGAGTGGGGAGAAACACGGTCGACAGTTGGGGATTTTAAGAAGATGCCAGAACTGGTACATTTTAGAGACCAGGACTCCAAAGACTATTACTCGACTGTTTTCCCCTACCAAGATCTTTTCATTTTCCAAGCAAATGACTGGAATCTCGACTGGGCTGGTATGAAAACAGATATCATGGGGTTACGGAATGCGGATTATTCTGGTTTAAAGAACATTGCCATCGAGTTTAACCAGGAATGGGGGATCCAAACAAACCGATTTGGCCCAGAAAGCGTCAAAGTTCTATTGCCCTTGGCCTTTATGGCGAAAGACCCAGATAACGAGAGAGGCATCAAAAACTTCTGGCTCATCGGTTATCGCATCAAAAGACGAGCTCACGTTCCTACCGAGGAAGAAGCCGCGCTCCCAGCTCCAAAAGTCTTTTACTAAGACGGCCGTCGATTCACCCAAGTATCATGTCGCTGGGATATACCATCTTGTTGGGACCTGGTTTACGAAGTTGGTGAGAATGAGTGGATAACATGCCATGATTTTCTTCAGTCTATAGAAGGTCGCACTGCTTGTCTGTGCGATCTTTATACTATGTATCATCCCCGCGAGTGCTGGTGTCCCTCGTTTGGTATTTTGGCATGCGAAGAGGATTAAAACTTGGGTCAAGGGCAAAATGAGGGAGCTACTCAGGGGCTGCTGTAGGCCATATCTCAAACCAAGCTATCGATGAATATCTTTATGAACTCCAAGATAAGAAATATGAGGGTTTTATAATAGATGCATTACACAAGCATCTACCTCGCAGTGGAGTCTCAGTGTGCTTCGGACTGTTGACTCCTGGTGAATACAGGGGCAAAAGATGCCAGAGCGACGGAGCTTTTTGTACGATATTGAAATTCTTCAATGATTATGTTCGTGTTGTGTAAGAGAAACTGTAATGTTACACACAAAATTCAAATTCCAAAAGTTAGCATTTGCTAGCAACAGTTTTAATCCTGGTTCTATGCATCACCAGGTGGAATAATGAATTTACCATAGTTCCCATTGCTCAACGCCACTGTATCTAGTGCAAGCGGAAATCATTACCCATAGCACTTTACTATGAGGCTGCTAAGCACTGTTATAAAACAAGGTAAGCGTCCTACCCGAAGCTAAGTGGTAGGTAAAGAATGTTGGGGCCGAAGCTTGATCGTGCACTTATACCGGAGGAGAGGTCTTTGGAAGTACGAACGCAATACAGATATTACTTGACATTAGAAGCTAGTGTCATCAAGGCATAGGTGTTGAATCACTGATGAACGAGCAACGGTGCTGTTTTCCATCTCCTTCACATTATGAACAATCTTTGATCACACTTGTTTGTCGCTTCCTCGACAATGCAACGCAATCACTCTTCCCTTTCCCCGTAAAGGAGGTAATGCTCCGTTTGATATCACTGCTGCCTGCTATCATTTTGCCAAGTTACAACCTCTGCTCTCTTGATCAGACGCCTCTCTACTTTGATAGGCCTCATAAATCAACGGAATACGGAAGTCTTTCAAATCAAACATTCCCTTATCAAGCGCAAAAACACTCCTTCCCAGGTTACCACCGGACGTATAGCTCCTTGTTCCATCAACAAGATCCTTACCACTTGCCTCACAATGTGTGAAATCCACTCATCAAAATGCACCATTTGCAGAAAAGTCCTTTCATGGTACACCCTTCGATGCTATTCAGTCCGCCATATCGGACAAACCTGCCCCAACGTTGAGTCTTTCGACGCCTACATCTCCTCAGCCAGCTGTCCCCACTGCTGGAAGCGAGGGAATACGTGGCTTCGCCGCTTGAGGCGCTGGAGATCGAGGAGAGATAGCTCCGAGGCCCGCCTCAGAGGTACATAGAAGAGGAACAGGTGAGAATGGCGACTAGAAGTCCAACTCATGTCAGCGTCGTAAGTCTCTGTGGGGGTTTAAAGTATAGCAGCGTGGGTGAGATGTCGTGTCTTCGGGGCTTGACAAGGTAGACAAAGGGGTAAACGTTGTCTGTATGCCTATCAAAGATCGTGCATGCATGAGTGGCTACCTAAATCCAAAAGGGCATGCTCCTAGACTGCTGGCTGATTGGTTGGTCGGTCAAAGCCGTCCATCCGCCCAAGTTTGATGCCCATCTAGCAGTTTCTTCAAGTTATGAAACATAGCGTAGCATTGAACTATTAGAAAAACCTTCTGGGTTGCAGAATCTCCTCGTAAATGCGCGGACGGCGGCAATTGACAAAATGACGTCAATGAAGCATCTTTACACCATCACGACTTACCCCGCCTGCAGGACAGCACAGTACAATACAGTAGCTATGGGTACGCAATAGAGACCCATGCTACCGGGTCCCCGTGTCTTTCTGCAAACCCATGTGCACCATAGAACGGGCCACTTCAATACCTTCCAAGATCCGGAGCATCCTCCCTCTCATTGTATTAGTGTCTGATTGGGTCCCAGCCTGGGAGGAGGAAACTCTCCGAATCAAGGAAGGACCCTGGAAATCCCTGGAAATAAACACACTTGTACCTAGGCAGTTATCTGCATCGTAGCCCATCTCACATGGTTGTGATCCAATAGCTTGAGCGATAATACCCCGTTGTCAGTGTCAAGATCCACCCCGGACAACCCTCTCCGACTTGACCGCTATGGCTGCGCTCAAACTCATTCAACGGTGCGCTTTGTGACTTGTGATATAGCCACGATTCATGGATTTGGCATAATCTCCATTCACCGCTTACGCTATGCTTCGTTCCGCGGGGGCATGGCCGCATGGGCAGCTGTCAGGTACAGTACCTGGACTACTGGGCAGAAATTTGACGTCCACCGTTTCATTGCTAAACCCGCTGCAGGGGTTACACGGTCAAAATTGAAGACTAATGTACCGTACTGTGAGCGTGAACGGAACCAAGGTAGCAAGGGTAGGCAATGGGCATTGGATGCATCCAATTCCGAACCAAGTCGAGGAAACGCTCGCCACAAACATACTGTTTCTCAAAACTCAAAATACCACCTACTGGTGGCTGAGAAAGGTTCCTCCCCTGTCGAGCCGATGGCTCAGCTTTGACGTGGCGGATATGATGACCCGTAAAGGGAACAAGATCTTCAACTCTGTACGACGCGACCAGTCCCCTGAAACCTTGAACCAATTGACTTCAAAGGCTCGCTTCATGGATGTCAACGCCACAAGCGTTGTTCACCATCCGTCAACCACTGCCGAACCCAACCAAGCCAACCCAAGTTAACAAAGAAACGTGCCACTGCCGGTGTCACCGACAGCCATTATATGTATGAGCCAAGCATGCCTTGCACGTCCTATGAGCTCTTCCCGATCTTGAGACCCAAGTATTCGTAGTCTGCAGAACGCCATGATCGGGAGACAAACCGCGTGGCTACCTTATTTTCCATGGTCTCGACCTCTCACTTTAGCCTTCACATGCGATAGCGTACTGCGTACACGGGCTTTTAAGCCGATGCAATCAGAAGGCCGGGAGCTTAAACGCTGATCCATTCAATCGCGGAGAGCCATGAGGCATGCATGAACCTGGTCCTGGCCTGTGGCGCAGCCGAGTTGAACCAGCCCAAGTCAAACGTTTGAGCATGTCAGAGCGCTTCGCTTAGGTTGATGTATGTACTGTAAAGAGATACACAATGGTAACTTCTAGCTGATCGACCAGTCAAGTCAAGTCGTGACGCCGTTCGATCTGCCGCAATAAAGCTCCATTCGCGATCGTGGGTCCCGAGATCGCGGGCCACCACAAGGACCCTGACCGTCGTAGCGTCGGGATCCCTGGCCTGGCTTGAACCAAACCCAATCCAATGTCGGGATTCTGCATTTTATAACCATCCGCCATCTTATCAACGTGCCAAACATGCGAGCATGCCCAGCATATAAAACCGCTAGTTAACGGCGCCGTCCGAGGTTCCCGCGCCGATTTCCAAGGGTCAGCCCACCAAGCCGGAGTTCTAGGACTCCGGACCACTGGATTTTTGGAGCCTCGTCCAAAAGCTCTCCGGTCGCGAATCGATGGCGCAAGTGTGACGGAACGGAGGCACACGCCCCGTGCCCGCTCCTTCAAAGCTGGCCGCAGCTAGCCCAACAGCGGCTCCGATCAGCCGGCCGACGCCAAATGTCAAAGACGTATCGAGGGTCGACACCATCAGATAGCTCTCTTCTTAATTCATGAAGGATCTCGTTTCCTCTCTCCATCCAAGAAAAGCGGATCCAGTTTGATGTTGGTTTATCCATACAGTACTTTTTGTAAGCGCCGCATTGCCGCCCCCGCCTATCATGCGGGTCATGGAGCAAATGCTCCGGCTCCTTAACTGTGCTCTCGAATTGGATCAGGCAGGCCTAAGGTAAGGTAGTGTTTTTCACCAGAAGTCGCTGCTCGGCGGACGCACAGGATTTTAATATCCCTTTCCTCAAAATGCCTCGCAGTCGCATGCTCTTGTTTCCTTTCTCTGTTTCGTATCCGTGCCATCAGTGCGGCACCATCCGCTCGTCATCATGTTCATCTTTTGCCACGAGCCTGCTTGGTAACGTCGCCCGGGGCCGAGACAACCACTCATCTTCTCACCTCTTAAGCTCCGACTGGGACCCTGTAACCCCCAAAGCCCCCCTGAACACACTGGGCCTCAGTGGCAACCCATCTGTACCTTCTTAGGCCTCCCAGACTGACACAGGCACGTTCGTTTCGGCGCCACACTCTTTATATCAGCCCTATCCGGTCATCGCCAACAGAAGAACTGCTTCACGACTGCTGATCATCGATCACCGATATCTCTTTTGCCTGGGGGAATTGTCAGCCTGTCTCTTTGTTTACTCACCGGAGCACCCTTTGTTTCTGCGTCATTATCCATGTCGTCGGCGCGGGTCTCCCTCTTCTCAATCATCATCATCGATCATCACCTATCCGAATTAAAAAGACAAATCTCAAGCTCACGATAAATGTGCACGCAGCATTCGGCTGCATGCCACGTCTGCGGGAAAGATTATCTCGTCTATGTTGAATTTTGTCATTTCTTCCATCCGCCACTTCTTGTATGTCCACAAGGCCTGGTATTCATGGGGAATGGCATGCGTGACGGACAGTGCCCAAGCCCAGTCTGCCCGAATAGTTTGAGAGGAGGCTGCCGGGTCATGTAATATGTTTGTTACTCCAAAGTTCGACAAGAGGAAGTTACCGGTTGGCCCCTATTTTCGAATTGCCGACAATCCGACGACGTCCCTTAGAGCTTCTGCCCTGCCACCTCAACCTCGACGACTTGATCGATACCCTTGTACTCCGGAACCTCAAAGTCGAATTTCTTGGCAATGGCCGGAGTTACGAATCTGGTTTGCGAGTTAGTTGCCTCGAGTCAACGCTATTGCATTGGTACGTACCGTCCGCCAATAAAGTGCCGACCTTTAAAATGCTTCACTAGTGGCTTTGGTGCTGTCAGGCTAATAAGTGCCGTAGGCATGAAGGAGCTACCGAGCCCAGACGTGGGAGGGCCATCCTCGATGTCCCACGACGAGGGAGCATCAACAGACGTGACTGGCAGCTTGGTGTCTTGAAGAGCTTGAATCACTGCAGGAAATGGCTCTCGAACTTCGCCCGAAAAGCTGAAACCTAGTCGAACGGTTAGAAGTTATCGTTGTAGGGAGACAATCACGATTCACGAACCAAATATCGCGTCGACAATATGATCTGTCGAGCTCAACGCCGAGGAGAAGTCATCCACGAACGGGACTTCGAGGTCTTCGAGTTGTTTTGCAAGTCGCTGAGTATGCGATCAGCGGATATTCTGGTTGTGGACATGGGATTGAGACGAGATATGGGTGAAAGGCTGGATACGCCTAGTCCCCGATATGCCGATTGTTGACGCTCAACAATTTCGCAGTACTGGTAGAAACAGACGACAAGAATTCTTGAAAACATCATACTCGCAGCACCGCAGCAATTTTGGGACAAGACGATATCCGACACTTGTAGTGAAAATGGTGAAGAGTAGATGAGCGCAACTTACCTGATAAAGATCGTTCTTGCTTCGTTTCGGGTAGAAGACGGTCGGGCTGTAGCCATACTGGCGGAGATGACGAGCAGCTACCAGTCCATCACCACCTTGCGGCTGGTTATTGGGTCTTCTTTGATGACTGGATGAAAGAACGTACCATTGTTTCCTGGTCCACAGGCAACGAGGATCCTACGACCACTGTCGAGGGGCTGAAGACGGTAAACTGGTGATGTTAGTAGTCTGGTTTGTTGCAACCCCAGGCATGGAATAAGCTATGTGAGCGTTTGAAACTGAAGGTCAACCCTCAAAAGCTCACATATAGCCTGGATCTCTTACTTACCAGCCTGCGAAACAGCAAGTCCAGCAAGCTCCATAAGCTGGTCGAGCGAGAACGCGCCAGTGCTCATGAGCTCCTGGTCAAGAGCAGCAGCAGCTTTGGCTCCGAGTGTCTAGGCCAATCAGTCAGTGACCGAGCTCTAACAAGTCTGCTCAGGGCTTGTCCAAGACTCCAATGCTTACCTTGATCGCCATAATGTATTTGAATCTTTTGATGTAGATAGAAATCGATATATGTTCGTGATAACCTCGATGATAAATGAGTCAGTTTACGGTTCGAATGATGTGAAAGTTGGGTGATTCTTCCAAAATGTCGTCAGTCATGAAAGGTTAGAAAGTCCAGGGACTGACATCACTCAGCAAGTCGCTCCGTCAGCCGTTGGAGCTCTCCATCGGGGAAGCCACACCTTCCCATCGGGTTCCACCCAAGTTCCCGAAGCATCAGCCACATCGGCAAAACTAACGCCCGACTCCGGATCGAAAATGTCCCCATCCTTCAGAATAGCAACATCCAAGAGCCCATTGCTATTATCGTGGTCGTCAATCTCCCCATATATCGCCGCCATGGTTGTCAAGATCCGCCTCGCCCGATTCGGGCGTCGTAATCAGCCCTTCTACAACATCGTCATTGCTCAGGCTCGGTGCGTCTTCGTCCTGACACGTGCCCAAGTGACACTTTGAGCAGACCACTAACGATCTCTCCAGGACGGCACGCAACTCCCGCCCGCTCGAAGTTATCGGCACATACGACCCAATTCCCAAGCCCGACCCGTACGACAACTCTGGAGCGCTTCACAAGGACATCAAGCTTGACACGCAACGTGCGAGGTACTGGATCGGTGTTGGTGCACAGCCTACAGACACGGCCTGGCGGTTACTCTCAATGGTGGGCATTTTGCCAAAGAAGCAGTTCGGCCCTAAGAAGGACGAGTCACAAGGTGTTTTGAAGACGGGGACTATCAGAATTCGTTAAGCGGTCTGGAAGGCTGTACGATATGTATAAAAGGCATTTCAGGGCGTTGGTTTTGGGTACGACACCTGATTTGAATGGAGCCAGCAAAATTTGAGAGCAGGATCGACGTCTAGAAATCAGGGGGTTGTTCAGCAGGCTATCAAGAACCCATAAAGCTCTTAGGGGGGAATGTACGATATATGGCGGAAGAAAATGGCTTCAAATCACCAGAGAAATGTCGTTTGTCGCTATTAATAATTGTATTGAAGCGCTACCCAATACCATGTCTAAATACGTTTAAGCGGTCTATTAAATCTGACTCGCTGCGAAAACATCATATGCCACCGTCTTACAACGCCTTTATCCAACATTTGTCATCCCCCATAAGGCCGTAAGATCAAGAAGTACAGTTTAGTGAGTGACAATAAAGAAAATGTTTAGAGCTAGACACACGGTCATGACAACAGCTCCGTAAATGGCGAGGGCAAGTGCAAGCCTGCGTAAATGGTGGTGCTCGATATGCTCCAAGTCCCATCGCCACTTGCGTCGCCAGCGCCAGGAGTTTCGGTTGCTGCGGGTGCTGACGTTGCTGGCCATGCTCACACCGCTGCGAACGCTAGTAGTGCTCTGAGTGAGAGCCGCAGAGGCCTCTACATCTGAAGTAGCAGAGTCCTCGTCGATATCATCATCCTCCTTAACCAGTCGTTGGTGATAGGGACTGTCAGGGTTGCTGATCTTGTAGTAAAAAAGACCTGGAAGAATGAAACTGATTGATGTTGATCCAGTACTGCCGACAAAGGCCAGGACGCGATCAAGGCTAGTGACTGACAAAGCAGTCATGTATGCGAAGGTAAGGATGAAAGTAGTAATAATTGCAAACCGAAGGTCAGATATCGGGGTGGTACTTCCATGGTCGCCAGCTGGAGATGGGGGTAGTAATGGTGCCGCAGTTCGACCATTGTTTGACGAGTTTCGGTTGGGTCGCCATTTCAAGACAGCGTCCAGTGAAGCTCGACATGGGTGAACTTGTAAAGGAACCGAAAAAGTGACGAGCACGACAATGGCTGCCTTTCCGATTGTCGACGCAGCTCCAGTGGGATCTATTCTGTTAGCTTGAACGAGGTTTATGCAGCTGGACAAACGTACACATAGAAACAATGTTGCCGACAACGGCATTGCCAAAGGTTAGGTAGCCCGTGATAGCCACAACAATATAAATAGAGGCAGCAGAGCCAATGCTCGTGGTGACAACTCCAACGACGCTAGCAGGGGAGTTGTCCTTCAGTTCGTTAAGGATAGAGAACATCTGACTTGTTAGCGGAGATAGTAGAACAGGGTTGAGTTTACATACATTTTGATGGCACGTATAGGCAAAAACAACGACAGGTAGAGCGCTCAAGGATTCAATAGCTCCGCCCCATTGGATCACCCTGATGCTACCTGGGTCGGCATGTTTGTCAGAGGCGAAGTGATAAATCACCAAGACAATTAGATATCCGATAGAGACCAGCGCAACAATACTGGTGTACTTTAGGGAATCCAGCCTCCGCAAGAAGCTGAGGGGGATAATAAGGAGCATAAACGCGGTGATCCAAAAGTTTCGATCAACCAAATATGGAGCGCTATTAGCATTGCTGAGAAAGCCCAATACCACACCAGGCATCAGGTCCCCGATAATAATCATATAAGACACGCCAACTCCGAAGCACTTGATTGCGATTGCAGCATCGAAAATGACGGCGGCGTTGGGGTAGGTGATTTGCGACAAGGCAAAGAAGGAGGAGGTTCCTCGTTCGAGATATCGGGCGCATCGAGATTGGAGGTAAAGGCCGAAAGCAGCAGTCAATCCGGACCAGAAAATCAACACCACACCGAGCATAATTCCCATGTGGGACATAACAGAGGGCATGGCAAGAGTGCCAGCTCCGACAACTAGGTAGACATCAGCATCACGCTTGTCCAGCTGGACGAGATACGTCGGACGTACTTGTGTTTAGCAGGTTAACGACACTGCTGATCGTAGTGGCTTGGCCGCCATGGCCGCCATCTTTGTGACCGCGACGTCGAGGTCTGAAGAGTATGTTGTCAGCAATGGTAATAACCATGGCCGGTGTCGGCGGGGCGTGCAGGTCTCCTCACCTTGACATGTCGCCGGCACTTCTCGTAATAGAAGCGTTTCCATCAGATATAGTAGAGTAGTTCGTCATTACACGGCAAAAAGATGCTTTGTGACGTCGGTGTATCGGCGCGATCGCAAGAGGGTAGGGTAAACGGCAGGGTTTCGGTTGTTGTTTTGTAGATAGCGTCGCAAGTTGTAGGTATGTGGTTTCGTTATCGCTACGTTCCTCACGTCGGGATGCCAATCCGATTGCTGACTAGGCACGAGGCGGAAAGGTGGAAAGTTGGTAGGCTGGCAGCGCCTAAACCAGATTGCGTCAACCTGATCGCTGTTTGGTGCTGCACCGTCCCGCGGCACAAAGGCCCCCGGCAGACAGTTGAACACTCCGATCAAGACAGACCACAGGCAAGTCACGAGCGAAGTGCCAACGAGACTGTTGTGGTTGAATGAGATGCAGGAGGAAGAGAACAGCAAAAGTGCTGGTCAGGAGATGATAGTAATAGGACTAGGAATTCCTGACGGGAGGGCGCCCCAGCCCAGTTAGGTCTCCTTGCTGCCACGATCCTTGGAAATAAAGGACGGGGAGCTGCTGAAGCGTTATGCCGAGCAAGTGTAGCCAATAGACACGCGCCAAGGCGTAATCTTGACCAATCAGAAACTCGGGTGGACAAGCCATGATACTAATCTGGGGAATAGCTTCAGGGCTTTCCAGGGGCACATGAAAAGGGACGGCATCCAATTCTTTAGCAGCTGCTCATGATGAGCAGCACCCAAATGATCGATCAGATAAATATCCAATACCACCTCACATTACCAGACAGATCGGATTCATTTGAATACCCTCTTTGCTCCCCAGAATTGTTCTTCACCCAACTCCTCGGACCAAATGCGCTGTCGCATGCGACAAAGACCATGATTCTGCAGGTCTCACAATTTCATGACATCCTCCTGACCCCCCACATCCACCCTTGACCGCATCCACTCCGTCATTCTACGGTACCATTCTGTCGACGTACCTTACCTTGAGGTCCCGCGCTTGTGCCGCGCGCTCGCTGTCACGATGGCCACCACTATGGACGACACGACCCTTTCTACGCTCGACCTGCTCGAGTCGCGACTCCTCCGTATCGAGCATCTACTCTATGGCCAGTCCCAGTCGCCAGCACTGGCTCAAGACCGGTCAGCGACCGACCAGCTCGGCCAGCTTGAGCGCCGCTTCTCTACTCTCCTATCTGATGACCGCGTGTATGGAGAGCTCATGAAGATTTGTACGTCCCTGCGAAGCTTGAAATTTAGATCCATACTTACCCCTTGTCAGATAGAGCTCATCCCGATTTCTTTCATGCACCCGATCCCTCTGAGCCTCCATCACAACTATCCACCGACGCCCTCCAATCCATTGTTCTAGCCTCGGCTTCCGCCTTTCCAGCTACTCTATCTTCCCTTACCGCCATCAAAGACAGCCCGATCCCAGACCCATCAGAGAGCGCAGCTCTTGTTGCGTTGCAGGACCGAATGAAGGCGATTGAGGCAACACAAATTGCGCAGGCTGCAGAGATCGCTGACCTTCGACATCGGAGTGAAGCGGCAGTTCGATCCTGGTATGAGACAGGTGTCCTCGACAACTCAAGAACTATGGCCAATATAGAGTCTAGAGTAGAAGTCGTTGAGCGCCACGTGAGAAGGGCAGAGCGGGAATTGGAAGCCGAAGACGAGTTATGAAAGCATGTTTGAAGATACCCATGGAATTAGTGATAGCCCAACATGAACGACCTGCGCCCAGGCTCTACGTCCTGACAACACAGGCGTCCAGAGAGCTTGTTTTATCGCATGCAACACTTTCTGGAAGCCACAATGGAATGTCCTGGAAAGTGGTGTCACCTGTCAACACAAACCGCTCCATCGACTGTGTTGGCCATGTACAATCGCCCTTTGGCTCTACGATCCTGAAATACTGCTTCAATGCCACTAGCGTTTTGAGAGCCCAAGTCCAAAGCTCAGTCACATCAATACACATAAACTACCATCGTTCGCATTTTTATGCATACTTTCCTATCACTCGACAAGACAACCCATGAGCTTATGAAAGGTGTTAGATATGCTTCCAGAAGCCCCACCTCAACCACAACACCAACCCTAGATCAATGCAGTGGATATCCTCACGATGCCCACATAATCGACATCAGCACCACTGTCTTTTATTGAATTCCCTCCGTATGGTGTAGTTGGTTCATTACACTCGGCTATACCTGCGCAATTGCTACCAAGGGTTCATAGTTCGATTCTAGGTGAAGAGAAGCGTGTTAGCGTTTGCCTAACATATAGATGGCGAGTGTCACGATTTTCTTTTTGCTGTTCACCGCATTTTGCCAAGCCCTGCTACGAATCCATTTCCAGTTAGTGGAATACGTGCTATAGTAAAGCGTTCACTATATTCGGAGAGTTCAGTGTTCGTAATTGTTGAGTTGACTTCATCACGCCAAGATGGTCGAATTCAAGTGAGCCCAAGAACCTGGATAACACACGAACAAGGCAGTGTTGATGCTAGTGTGAGAGCACTCTTGAGACTGACGAACCAAAACAGTCCCTTTGAAAGTCTGTACTGCTCAGTGATGCCTGTATCAAGCCGCAGACTATGTAAATTTACATACACAAGGAATTACAAACCTTGTCTGCTGATGCCATTCACCAAAAGCAAATATAGCGTCCTACAGCTGACACATTTGGATTTTCCTTTCTGTCACATGCCTTGATGAACTTGTTGACTCCTCAGTCATACATAAGAATGCATATGATAAGAGTTGAAAGGATATCTCGCAGCTTGGGCCAGATCGTTGAAAACGTAAGCGAGCAAAATGAATATTGACTGAGAAGCAATAGAATTTTTTATCAGTTGAACACAAATAGGCATCATGGATATTCTGAAGCGGAAATGTTTGTGCAGGCATGTTTCTGAAACAGTTCAGTCTCATGAGCCAGATACAAAATGTTCTTGACAACCCTCGAGATTCAAAAAAAATTCAGGGTAGAGGCAGCTCCCCGATGCCATAACTTGGACCAAATTTTATGATGATTATAGAACGTCATATTACCTCATGTCCTAAACTTTGAAGAGTCTTATAGGGTCTTATGAGGTTACGCTTCATGATGATGCCACTATTAGGGATCTTAATCCTATCTCGATTTGGCTAAGCTTGGCTACCGTATCAGAGATTCGAAACGGTCTGAGGAAATGTAGCATACACGTTTGGGCTGCTTCAGACTTTGGCATCACTGGGTGCTATGTGTAGGGAACGCCATTGGGTATCACGCACTACCTACCCAACTTTCAACTTCGACAGTTCACACAGTCAGAGGTGGATCTTGGAGCCGTATAAAGCTCTGAGCTGCAGCTGTTGACTCGTACCTGACGCTAACCGCGTAGTCTAGTTTCACGTCATGCCATTGTGGCCAGCTATACTCCTCGGCGGAAGTAGAACAAGCGCAAAAATAGCATCACGTAGCTATTCTCTCAGACACTCATCAACTCAAACAGAATATGCCTCACAATCAGCCCTCAGAGTTGTCACAGTCGCACAGATGGCGATTAAACCAGGCCTCGCCTTGGCCACGCAGACGCTAGCCCCAGGAAGCGCAGATGATCAGCAACACACCAGCGACCGTTGGAACAAGGCTTCAGCTCAAGCTTTTTGCAAATGGAGCGGCTCCACAACCAATGCCGCGCTGTCAGTGCAAGATCTACCACGTAGCGTAACATAGTCGATCTTTGAACAAAGACAAGCCACGCGTCGAAAGCAGAGACTTTTGCAGTACGTAAGCGGGAAGTCCATAAAATAAGCAGATCACCATGTTAAAAGGATCGAGATGAGGGAGACCAGTGGCCGTGCGGAGCCTAGGTCGTTGTGCATCTTGTTCATTGAATTTTGATGGTTCCCGTTCCAGGGGTAAGACCCGCTTGGTGACAGGGGGAGGCTGAGTTTCAAAGCCCTTGGTGGTTTCTTGGTCCGATACAGGCACAGGCACAAACCTAATTCAATGTGTGCAACATCGGATGAAATGTGAGTCCAGGGCTGTCAGAGCCTTGGCGGGTAGAGAGACAGCCGGTTACAACTTGAAGTTTGGTAAGATAATGTGTGATCAGTTAAATGTAACACGAACTGCTACAAAATGAAGAGTCAAAGCTTGATATACATGTAACTGCGTTAAAGTAACGGGTTGCATCGGATGGGGGTTCAATTTAATACCATGACAAGAGCATGGGATCACCAAGCATTCGTAATTTGGGCAGAGAAATGACAGTAATACAACTTTACTGAGAACAATCTTCGTAATGTTGCTCATAATGCTACCGTGTAGAACAAAGCCAGTTGAGAATCAATGACTGGTGCTATCGCACGGATCCATTTCTTTGGCTGTAGTAAGCAATGCTGATCCAATGGAACCGTTTTGTAACGATCGGCTGCCGCTGGGATCGGATGCAAGCAATTGCAGGGCGTCAATGCAGGTCTTGTACCGCGCATCTTTTGTTAAAAGCTCAGATAAAGCCGGAAGCTAGGTCCAAGATCCTCTATATTGAAACGGCCCGAAAAGTCCAACTGTTTTGTATGGTTGTCACGAGGCAGAGGTACATTCGATGTTCTGAGTTAGCGCGGTCCATTTACCAAGAATCACCAGCCACTCAATGGCAAAGATGTCTTACTACGTAGTACCTACATCTTTCATGAGGCGCACGCGAGCGACATTCAGCTCAAAAACTGCCATAACTTGTCGTACACGCATAGATCGGAGAATTGGGGAACTGTGGCCCTGTGCTTGAGCAGCCAGGATACCATCGATGAAACTCCCGCGATGGAGTCACGGCCGCTTTTCCGGTCCTTGCAGCCAGCCAATAACCGTTCTTCCAATCGACCCTAGTCGAACCTCAAACAACACGGGGTAAAGAGAATTAATTCGTGAAAGCACATCGACAGCATTGCCATGACCCGAGATGTGATTTCTGCTGGGCTGGGCTGCTGCGAGTCAGAGAGAATTCCTTTCCAGGGCGCCTCTGACTTTGTCGCATCAATAACGCTGGCTGGAGATGGGCGATGAACCAGGCTGGGTGATTAAGACATTTACTCTAGCCAGCCAACACGGCCCAGCGTGTTCAAGATCCAACCCATTCCTCGGGTCGTCTGGACGGCTGAGCAGTCGAGATAAGTTGGACATTGTTCGCACTCTAGGCACAGCTCTTGCTGCTCGTACTCTGTCATCTATTAGATGCATCCTCAACTTCACACAACCAATGCAACAACGAGCATAGGCCTTTTCACAAGCATCGACATCAATAAATCACTGTCTCCATCTAACTCATCGAAACGAAACAATCGTCAACCAGCAGATTCACAGCCACTTCTGATCCAATCACGGACTCGGCTTGTTGGAGTTGTCCGGCTTCTCTCGCAATCCACCCTGTCACGACAGGTCAGCTTGGACACTTCTTTCTTTTTTCTCCAGGACCCCTCGAGCCTATTTGATCGATAGTTGTCCGCCATCCCGAGCCAACGAACAAACGAAGCGCCACAAACAAGGGTCAGGGTAGTTTGCAGGGCCTGATCTGATTTGCTTAGAGCGCCTGGGGCCAGCCGACGCCTTTCATTTCCCGATAGCCTGGGCAGCCTGAGAAGGGAAAAGCCAAGACGACTCAACGCTGAGAGGTGCGCAGCGGATTCGAGGCCCTGAAAAGTGTGGCACTAGAGCCCTGTGCCTGTTGTTTTCCCTCCACTCCTTCCCAAAGTCTCACCATCTTTCCAACCTTTCGGACGGGCAGTTTTTTTCCAACAACCTTATCTCCCTTTCTTAACTATTATTACCTATATCATTGATTGATACACGCCTTCGTTTCTTCCAGGGTCAGCAATTCACTGTCAGGTCGATCCCTTTGTTACGCAAATAACCAATACGAACGAGGCTGCCCTTGCCGCTGGATCAGGCCCTGGTTGTCCTCAGATTCCCCTGATTCTGTGCTGTGCTGTGCTGTGCTGTGCCCGTCAGACTGTGACCGCGTCACATCTGCCGCTACGCTATTACTGGTCTGGTTACCTATTCGCTGCAACGCAACACTGAGGTTCTGTCCTGTCGGGTGGCTTTCATTCAGCCCAGCGCCCAGCCGAACTGAATTGATCTGAACTCGACAGCCACTTGTTGTTCTTATTACAGCCCTTACAGCAACGTCTCGACCGCGCCGCGCGCATTGCCCACAAGTTGTACCGGCTGACTACCCGGGCTTTTGTTGTTATTATTCTCCTCAGCATTATTCTTCACTTACCATCACCACTTCTACTTACTCAGTAGTTGCATCACGCTGCAGTTGAATAAGCCCAAGACTCTCCACTATTGAGCGTTTTGCTTGAACCTTCTGCTTCCGTTGGAACGTCCCCGGTCTTTCACTGGACTAGACTGGGCTGGACTGGGTTGCCCCTTGTCTCCGCGTTTTTTCCCCCTTCTCACCCGCAGCCAGCGCATCCCGTCCCATCCCATCCACCCAATCTGTCCATTCTCTTCCCACTCCAAACCGTTCAGTTCAATTCAATCATTTCACCCTCTTTTCTTCCCTCCTCCCACTGAACCGCTCCCTAACCTTCAAACTTATCTGCGGGCTTGGGTCATTCCCAACTTTAGTCACTCTTTTCCCCTTCATTTCTCGATCCTTATTTTCCCCCCTGTCCTTCGACTCCTCGACTCTCGCGACCTCCGCTCGTCTCACGCCGTCGGAAATCCTACAAACGATCGACAGCGCTTCGCTTGGCCTCCAACGCATCGACTCCAGCACAGCCTCTTCTTATTCTTGTCGCTCTTCTTTCGCCGAATGCTCCGGTAGCAATCGAGTCTCACTTCCACCTGCTTGTTAACCGACGATCTCAACGAAAGAAAGCGCCTTCTCTCTCTCCCCCCTGTCCGACTCCATCTCACCAGCTTCGATCGCCAACTGGGTCGATATCGTTTTTCCTTATGCCATCGTACTCTCTCAGCTCTCCGTCGCTTCAGAAAATGGATAACTCAAGAATGTACGGCCAGCGCAAGGGGATACAGATGAGCAATATCCTCGGCGACCCTTTTGCCTTGGCCACGCTCTCCATCAGCACAGTACGTTTTCTTCTCGCGCATCATCAGGATCCGTTTGCTAATCCATCTCTGTAGCTCGCCTGGCTTATCACCTTTATCGGCTGCATCGTTGCACGAATAGAACAAAACAATAACCCCGATCGTTTCGAGAAAGACCCTTTTCCAACTTTCGTTTGGTGGAGTTGCATTTACAGCCTCTGCTTGATCGTTTGTGTTTTTGTCGTGATTGGAAGCGATGCAATTCATACCTACCATGTCGCTGTAACTGGTTACCTCGCCGCAGGAATCGTCCTGGTCTCATCTGGTGTCAACTCGCTCCTTTACTCAAACAGTGGCGCACGCGAGGCTGCCTCGGCTGGTTTCATTTTGCTGGCCATGGTCATAGTGAGTAGCGGTTTAATTTGACTCGAACCGTGTGCCTAACAAGTCTACAGGTCATTTGGACGTTCTATTTTGGATCTAATCCCTCGTCAACTCCTCGAGCCTTCCTCGACTCATTCGCCCTCGCCAAAGAATCCACCACGATCCATCGATCAACGATGAACTACGGTGGTATGGGTCGTCCCGAGACGTCCAACTCGGTTCAGCCCCCTCAGATGTATACTTCTGCCCAGCTCAATGGCTTCGAGAACCCTTCGCCCGTCGGTGGTGTATCGCAGGTTGGAGCACGTGGTTCCGCAGTTCCTCAAAGCTTCACCAACTCTGTCATGCAGCAGCAACCCCCACAGCCAAAACCAAACAACTCGCCTGGTAACGACACCGAAGTCGTACCGCCTACTGAATACCCCTACCGGGCAAAGGCCATTTACAGCTACGAGGCCAACCCCGATGACGCCAACGAAATCTCATTTTCCAAGCATGAAATTCTCGAGGTATCGGATGTCAGTGGACGGTGGTGGCAAGCACGCAAGGAGAGCGGCGAGACGGGTATTGCACCCAGCAATTACCTCATCCTGTTATGAGTGACGATCCGCGCAAGGATTCCCTGGGATACCCGTTCGGCGATGCGTGTTATTTCGTCCGCCGAACACCGTCAGACCCACGTACGGGCTGCTCGTTCATTGTTTGTCGCATTTTAACGTTTTTAGAGTCACGACTCGGCGATTTGGTTTCAGCACTGGGATGGGAAATATGTTGGATGGAGTATATTTGGGACGAAAAACCCCTTTGTGTTATAAATCGGACCACGGCGCCTGCAACTAGGCTGTTCTTCTTTTTCCCCTTGAATGTCTTCTTTTCTACCGTTCTCATCTATTGTTATTCTTCGCTTTATTTATTACCCTCGGGGACTTGCCGATTCAAAGTTTTCCCATGTGGCTGGCGAAGCAACGGCATGGCCGCTAGCAATGTTCAACCAACGAACCGGTGCGGCTGTAAGCCTGAACTTTATGAGGAACTCTGTTCATGTACCAATGGGCATGGAAGGGGTTGTATTTTGTCCGTAGATCTGGGTTGGCCAGATGCAGATATGAACAGTACCAAGCAAGCTGTAGCTTGAAAGAGAAGGGATTATGATATCCTTTCGACCTAGTGAATACGATGATTATTGGAATGCGAACTGAATCTTGCTGTGTGTCATCCATTTTCCATCCATTGGTGAATTGGGGCTAAATTTAGGATCTACGACTGGCGTGGACCATGGATTGACCATTGGGACCGAGGTTCCGGGCTGCTAAGGTTTTACTCAGGAACGCGTGGCAGCTTTGTGGGGAAAACGGGGTATCAATACTGTATCGTGTCTAATCTAGCCAATCTAAGACTAGACAGGTCCAGGTTTTGGAGCTTGGGTAGTTCTTAAGTTAATGCAGCCACTGGTGTTTGGCATCGCCTTGAACTCAGTGCACAATACTCCGGCCGGCGAATTTCGGACCTGTCTTGTCGCTGGCAGGACCGGTATCTTTCGATATTTGAAGCTGGTGTATGCCCGGCGCTGATCTCGCTCGTGTGTCGATCGGTGCGGCTGCTATGTCTCTGGGTGTTGATCCACTGTGCTAAGCTCTCCGTTCTTGAGCCGCAGTCTCTCGAAGAGCTTTCAGTTGGGTTTCAAATTCATCATTCCTTGAATATTCGTCTCATCACCCTTCTAGCCGCTTCCTCAACTCCCTCTCCTTTTGTAATACCTCGAGCTCGAGTCTCTCCACGCCATATCGGAGGGCTTCCTTGCGTTGACGGACGGCCCGGGCGCGGAGCTTCTCCTCTGCAGTGAGCTTACGACCGCCGGTTCTCTGCTTCTTAGACTTGCCACCGTATTCGTCGTAGTCATCTTCTGGGCGTGATAAGCGGCCCTGCTGGAGCTCTGCGCGAGCCTTGAGAGTCTCAATGCGGCGCTCTTGACGCTCGATCTGGGAGTCTGCGCGGGCGAGCAGAAGGGCGATGTAAGGACCTATGTCGTCGCGGAGGGAGGATTCGGCTGCGGCTAGAGTAGGTTGGGGAATGAGCTCGTAGTGCTAGGGCTTGTTAGCAGAGGAGCAGCAGACATGAGGTAGGGAAGACGTACGCGGACGGTCTTGAGGACGTTGACTAGACGGGGAAAGTCGGAGACACCATTATCAAGTGTCTCGACGGAAGATTCGAGAAATTTGAGAGATGTGCGTAAGGAGGAGACGCAGTCGGAGTAAGTAGCGAGGTTGTTGGCGGCGGTGGCCATGATGATTATCGTGGGGTCTTTTTGGTGTTGTTGTCGCGGGGTAAGAGCTCAATACAAAGTAACGTGAGATTACGCTACCATTCCCCAGTCAACGATACCGACTACTTCTCAGAAATTACAGTGGCGTGGTGGCTATTTTGAGAATTAATGTTGTACCGGATATCGTGAGCGATTCTCTGATTGTTTTGATTCAACTTGACGGTTGAAGCGCGAAAGTTGGTAAACAACGGGCAAGTGACGATGGGTGCACGGACCCATCACTTAATTCGTCTTCATCTACTCTTCCGAACTTCCTCCGATAACATGTCCAACCTCACATCATAGGTACTCGACTTTTAAACTAGCTCTCTCTTCAAATTGAACTGGAATGAACCGTAGATTGACTGGCTAACTGTGTTGAAGATGAGAGGTATCTTTCATCCAAATTCCAAGAATAGCCCTGACTAGCTAATTTACTTTGACCCTGCGTCTTGGAAACTGGTAGATAATCCTTAATAACTAATTGAGTCCCTACATTTCTTTTTTTCCAACTAAGTATCTATCAATTTCACTAAGACATGACTAAAACATCCATCTAAGGATTTTCTTGGGTCGTCTGCATAGGTGGAAGTTATAAGGTGTAGTTATTCCATGCCGAGTTTTGGAGACACGAATATGCTACCCTTGAGCCCTACATTCTTTGAGCCCTACATTCTTTGAGCATTAGTAGGTCTCATGGCTGGCTAAACTGTCGTGTTATCAACTTTAGGCCTGAACCAAAAAGGTATGGGCACAAGAGTACTTACACCGTATTATATAACAGGTCTCGGAGTGTCTTCACGGTGATGAAAGTCGACATTTTATTCTACTATACAACACCCTTAGCTAGAGTCAGGATAAAACAATACTCGGTAGAGAATTATATTATGCCACCCAAAGACCATTTTGTTCTCTTTCAGACTTACCCTCAACCACCCCCTCCCCCCTCGAAAACAAACAACCCACAGCCCACAAACATCGCGGCAATCAGACCATGCCCAGTGACCTCAACGATATTGTGCCCGCTTGTCTCAATCCCCTTGTCCAAGGAATACATGAAAACAACAAGAGAAAAAAAGGCGGCGCTGAGAGAACTATTTTCCTGTATTGTTTCCTCTTGGTATCATCGGTGGGGTAAGCAAGCTGCATCAACTTGGATATTCTTCACGGCGACTCAAGATTTTGAAACGTACGGAACACCATAGCAAGTGAGCAGCGTACGAATAACATATCAGGGCCGTGATTCCTCAGATTTGCAGCTTTAGGGCACTGGCTTTAAATCTAGTCACTGGAAACACCCACAGCCCTTTGTAATGATTCGTCAGAAGAACAAAGGTTCTGGAGTCATTAGACTACAATGGAATAGGAAGCAATGTAATTTATATGTTATAGATTTGTTGGTGCTGTCGGGCATAAATGGATGCTCCAAAATCAAACATGTTCCCTTCAATCGCGCTTTTCGGAATATCAAAGGAACTCTACAATCAGCGGCGGTTACGCTTGGCTTGTGTTCCTCCCGTTCCTCTCCGTCGTAGACTTCTTGTTCCTAATGGCTCGCCTTATTATCGCGTTGCTTTGGTAAAGATTTAAGTCGTGGAATGACGGTTTGAGAGGGGTCGCAAGGGAATAGCCAGCAAAGTCAATGTGGGCATTTTCAGCCAATGGCTCTCAAAATAAGGCCTTTCTTGGGTCCATAAAGGAAGGGTTCCGAGAGTAGCCCATCCAAAATAGGTGCAGGATTCTGGGCGATCAATAATACTGCCTTCCAAGGTTCAAAACTTCGCATTCACCAAATCAGTCAAGGTTCGTCCTATGATGCAACAAAGGCTTTCTGTACGTTTACTTCCTACTCCCAACTTTGCACAGAGATTGGCAACTTCCAGCGTGTTTGTCCCGTTTCTCCATACATCACAAAAGCCATCGAAGGCGGAAGAGGCCCGTTGACGCCCCAGGCCTTTGCCAGCAGTCCTGTTTGCAGACATCCCTTACTTCCAAGCTCCAACTTTTTCCAGTTAACCAAAGTTGTTTTCCTTGTGGCAGACTCGAAGACTCCCTGTTCTCCCTGGTTTCCCTAAGCATACAATATGTAAAATACAAGTATTCATCTATTGTTTACAAAAAGCACGGCGGCTAGCCTGCCTATAATTGAAAAACAAGCTTGCTAGGTCAGCACTCGCAGATCACTTCAAAGCTTATTGTACAGAAGAAACGACCCTGAAGACGCGGCAAGATGTTCGCAGTTGTCAATTGGCTCAACTCATCAAGTCCGAGATGTTATTGCAATGAGTCAATGAGACACATGTTTCGCTGAGTCCATGGCTTATTTACAGCAAGTCTCTCTTGACTCTTGAGCATCAGCTGGTCCAAGGCTTGACACATAGCTAGAATCAGAGACGCAGTTTGTCTCTCAAACTACACTCCAGCAATCCCGGGCATTTGCTTTACCCACACTGACTCAATCTGCGCAAATATATGCTAGGAGAAGTATGTGCACTCACTAGAGACTGAATACACTACACCTCAAGAATACCAGACGTCATCAGGCCTGCCTAGTTCAAGAACACAGAGATTGCTGAAGGACTGGCATCATCCGGCTCGAGGACGCTTCCGGCTCAGGCATTGGCTCTGGGATACAATTTTCCAAAATTTAGTGACAATTGAGGAGATTAGAGTGAGTGAGCGAGAATGATAAAACAATGGTAAGTCATCAGTTTCCACCACATCAAGGCTTGGGCTGTTGTATGTGGTGACAGGGTATTCAATATCTTCCAAATCTTGGATTCGATTGAACATAACTCTCAAATCCATTGTTAAAAAGAACCATCAACATCACGCCCATCCAGCTGACCAAGCGCTATGTCATTATAATAATAGGATTCCAAAGCCTTTCTACTCTCAGGAGCATACGGTTTCCTCGGCCCGTTGGTTAACATCGCATTGAGCGCAATAACGGCCAAACATCAAATTCAGGAGGTCTTGATGTTCGGATCAGGAGTGAGAATGTGAATGGCACTGGAACCACCGATAACATAGCATGTAAATTCAAAGAAAGATGTGTGTTAGAGCTTGGTCGGGTGTTTGGCTCAGGCATAAGAAAGGAGTTTCAGACTTTCTGGTAAGATCCCTGACGAGCTGGGTGATATGGCAGAAACTCCTGTTCCCCCTGACTGTCATATCGTGACCACTACGGACATTTCGTTAAGTTGTGTCATCTACCTAATCATAAGTTTCGAAAATTCTTATCAAAACTCAGAGGCCATCAAGTTCCGGGTCTCGACAAAAAATGCTCCTATACTTGACTAGTGCCAGTTGTATATAACAGCGGCTTGCATAAGGTTTCGTAGGAACATGCTGGTCGCTTATACTTCGTCGCATGCTCTAGTCGAGGACTTTACGCGTATCCTTAACTTCCAGGTCCTTAATCCCCATCCTTCCTCTCCTTTACATACCTCAATAAAACGAGTCGAACATACAACACATCCTATCCCTGGGATACTCATATCAAGCCTTCCAAATCCAACACCCACACCACGTAAGGCACCCCAAGCTTAGTTAGGCTATGGTTTCGAGTATGAGGGGACGAAGTGGTGCTTATCTATTGTGGCCAAGCTATCAAGTATTTAGATGTTTTCTCAATACTATACATACTTGCTAGAGAGACTCATTTAAGGTCTTAGATATTCTATTCCCAGTCTTATACCATTTGTAAAATTCAAGGTCTTTATAATGTCTTTAGAATTAGGTATGTTTATAATATGCACAGCCTTATTATTTAATAT
>JABEXW010000083.1:0-41191 GCA_013266185.1 Fusarium sarcochroum | reverse complement strand
CAATAAGTAAGCTTAAGCTTACCAATGACGAAATGGAAGCATTTGTCCAATGCCGTGTCGCGTGGTTTCATAACCAGTCTCCATCAACCACGGTGCCTTAGTCACAACGCCCTGCATACTCTTCCGGATGAGCCGGAAGAGTAGACTAGAACCTGGCGATCGGACTGATATAATCTTCCAAGGTTGCGTGAGAGGCTCAAGGCATGATAAATAGGCCCGGGACGGCCCTCTCCATGGTGGATGTTGTCTTTGATCCTGTATTGTTATCAAGTCATTCACGATTGGCCTTTGTTTGAAGCATTGCAACTTGGGATCCTCATTTATACTCCGTCTTTGGCAATTGTTCGCGCGACCAACTTTATTGAGTTGTCGACCTCATTGAAAACGACCAATTATACCAAGAAAATCGAATTCGTCTTACAACGAGCTCAGGAATATAGCCAAACAACACATACACACAGCTGGACCTGTCAACTGTCAATTACGAATACGATAAGGCTCAAAAACGTGACCTCAGCCTTAAGAAATCATGCGGTCAGCCCTCCGCTTGCCGCATTTTCTTAGCGAAACACGGCCCCGCACTCCGGCGGTGGACGACTCCCAACGGAACCACTTACTCGGCGACTGGACAGATGTTGAGCAGAATCGTACCATCAAGGAAGGAAATGGAGAACAGGATGAGGATCGAACAGACCTAGAAGCGACCAAGCCCAAGAGGAGGCGTGTTCGCTTCGCCGATTACGAGAAGCCCCAGAAACAAACCCGGACACGGACACGGAGATGCAGTTGCTTGCGAAGCCCATCTAGTGCTATCTTCCTCGCGGCGATAATGCTCTTCCTCGGAATTGGATACGTGTATCGATGGAAGGTTGAGACTGCGCTGCATCGGAGCTGGATCCCCGACGCTGCTAGCGAGCGCTTCAGCGAGAACCCGTTACCCCCACCCCCGGAACATCTCCAGATCATCAACTACACACTGCCTCTACGGACGAGAGGCCGGGATATCGTGGATGTCAACGGCCATCGCTTCAAGCTGGCCTCGGTGAACTGGTATGGCGCTAGCGATGAGTTCTTTGTTGCAGGGGGATTAGATATTCAGCACCGTGACAATATTGCGAAAACCATCAAGAAGCTTGGATTCAACAGTGTCAGACTGCCCTATGCGGACGAACTGGTCATTGAGAACCCAGTTGTTGATGCGAAGCATCTTCGTGCAAACCCCGATCTTGTGGGCTTGAGGGCTATGGATATCTTCCACGCCACTGTTGAGTCATTGACAAAAGCTGGCATTGCCGTGATTGTCAACAACCACATAACCAGTGCTACGTGGTGCTGCGGCGCGGATCCTTGTGACGCTGCCTGGACGAACGATTATCTGGGACCCATCTGTCGCGTGAGGCAGACTGAGGAAGAATGGATTCAGCATTGGGAAACCATCATGCTGCCGCATATCAATAACCCACTTGTTATCGGTGTCGATCTAAGGAACGAGATCCGCGGTCTTTGGGGAACCATGCCGTGGTCCAAGTGGGCGCCAGCCGCTGAGAGATGCGGCAACCGACTCCTTCAGATGAACAGAGACTGGCTTGTTATAGTCGAAGGTACAGAATCATCTAATGATCTGTCAAATGTCTGCAAGCGTCCTATCCTGTTGGACGTCACCCACCGACTAGTGTACTCAGCACATGTGTACGCATGGTCTGGCTGGGGAAGCTGGGAAGGCCGATTCCTCCAGCGTGACTACGGTTCATTTGCAAAGACGATGCGCCACAACTGGGGATATATCCTCGATAAGCAGGTCGCCCCTGTATGGGTTGGCGAGATCGGTGCGCCGGTGCAGCCATCTGTAGGCGACGCCAACTACTGGCAGCATCTGATGCGGTTCCTCCAGGAGAAGGACGCCGACTTCGGATACTGGGCTCTCAACGCGCGAAAGCCCAAGGGGAATGCGACGGAGAGGTATGGCCTGTTGCAGGATGACTGGGCGACGCCGGTGCTTGATTACCGGTTGAAGGATATGCTGGAGCTCATGGTGGCTTAAGCGTGATGAACAACTTATGACTAAGGATGAACGAGAATGGGTATTTTTGGGCTTCGGATAGTTTTTTTGGAGGATATACCTTGTACATAGTGGAATGGGCTTTGAATACATATGTCTGTATGCTTTTGAAACGTCGTGGGTGAGGGTGAACCGTTTGTTGATTGAGTTCTCAACTGCATAACGCCGGGCCCAACACCTTATGCCTCATAACCTTACAACTTCGAAGAACCATTTTGTTTCATTGAATTGAAGAGTAAATGTGTCGTTTTAATCAGCAGAGAAATAAATATTCTTTTTCGGGATGTCTAGTCTGGTTCATGCCGTTGTTTATAGTCTACGCCACCTATTGCTGAGGCTCTAAGTTGACGGACTAGCGGAACTAGTCAATCAACACTGAGAATCAGCCGTAACAATATTATCAGAAATTTCTCATCTATTGTGATGTCTCAGACAGTGAATAAACAAACATGAAATTCGTTCCTTCTCAAAAGTCGAGGCTTGGACTACCTTAAGATGCAGTAAATACCTACCTACATACGATAAAGAAGGTACAGTGGTGTTTGTCCCGGCTGCTTATCGATAACAGGCGGATTGACGCTTCCGCACCCCGCGACTCTTGACCCGATCACACCTCAAGAAGCACAATCGAGGTCGAGTTAGTTGTGTTGTGCACCATCACGCAACATACTCAGCATTTCCATAATCAGAATACCCTTACTCCATACTTACTCGAGATAATCGATTCGCTCTAATATCGCCCACTCGTATCACCCGTCCCACGTCCCGTTACCTGAATGCTTACCTGCAATACCTCGGCAAGGCCATCTTCCCGCGCATGATTGAATGCTGATGGAAAGCCAACAACCTGATAAACGCAACTTCCAGCCAATATGCGTGGGAAAATGCTATGCGCAAACCGCTACAGATCGGGTAAGTCTTACGCGAAGCACCATGTACCATTAGCATCCCTTCCGCTAATGCAGTTTGCTTTGCGATCGAATAGTTTGGCGATGGCGCCAAAGCCGCCGTCCGTGACCGCGAGCGAGTGACCATGGGCATGCATCCTACGAACGCCGAAGTACCCTTTACGTGGCCTGGAAACGACTCGGATGACGAGAGACATGCCGGAACCTCGATATATCGACTCATCCCAGCTATGCAGAAGTTTAGAGTCAACTTAACGGCACTCTCCCAAGTGTACAATGTGTGACTATACCCAACCTCTCAAATACATGCTCACGATACTTACAACCTACCTTAGCTTTACTTCGTCGCTTACCAGGGCCGAATATTCGTCTACAGACCCCGCGCCGCTCCGAGCCAAGCACTTCCGTGTCAACCTGATCTACAACTGAAGCCCAAAGCAAGTAGTATGGCCCGGCTGGTGGGTGGTTACCTCGATAATACAAGGCCACACACGGTTAATCATATGATTACTGGATTCCTCGGCGACGACGAGATTGTGCTCGCGTGCTACGATGACGGCGATGTGGTTGCGTACTACACCAAACAAATTGCCAAACGCATCTTTAGATGTCGTGGCACGGAAGAGACGTCACACAAGTCTGTTTTGAAACAGTTCTTTCACGAAAATGTCGGTATTTCGGCTTGGGGACTGGCTATACATCAAAAGTCTCGTTTAATTGCTGTCAGTTCGAATCGCCACGAGGTGATCGTCTTCGCTCTCGCTCTGACCCAAGACCCCCCAAACCGCAGGGCCAGCTTGTCCCGCACAACTCAACTAGATGTTCAAAAGCGAACTCGCAATTGGCGAATCGTGATACGGATGGCTCTTAATGTCGATAATATTCCCAGTGTCTGTTTTGTTGATGACTGGCAAGGCAACGCCCAGCGGGTCTGCGCCATTGATATCAAGGGAACTGCGTGGCTGGCAGATATCTGGCGAGGGAACAAGGGCCCGATAGTCATTCCGCCGCTTTGTTCAAGTTTACTAAGGAGCGAGGAGTTCTATCCAGCTCCATCCAGAGGCTGGGGAATATTTGCCCTTGACGAAAGGGATTTCTTGAAAGTCAAGACTACCGAGGAACTATTTGGCGTGCCTGCAAATCGTCTTGAACGTGTTCCAGAAAGCAACGGCTGCAAACAACCTTTGGTAAATGTCAGCAGCGCTTTGCAAAACATTCCCGACAATCCGCACAACAGACTGAACACAGCAAGCCACCCTGGCCCGGCTATCGCCATTCCCTGGGACCCTGAAATGTTCCAGCCGGGGTTTGCAATGGAGGAACAAGACCAATTACTGGGAAGCGATGGTAGTGACGGCGATGGCGAAGGTGAGTTTGAAGACACGGAGGAGGAAAGTGACGAGGAGGGTGTCGAAGAGGGAGACTCGGAAGACGACTTGGAAGAAGACGATTCCGAGGAAGATGCTATGGTTACAGATTCAGAATGGTCCGCTTCGAACTATATCCAGGCACAAATGCAGGGGCAGAACGCTGGCAAGTCGGCCGTCAGCCCTCCCGACAACTTATATGCGTGGGATGCGACGCTGAAACAAGAAGATGTCAAGGGACGTCGAGATTACGATGAGAATGATGCGAATAAGGATTTGCACGGGGCCTCATCCACTCCTCACAAACTTGACATGACCTATTTTCCTCACAACAACACAGTATATCCAACATCTCGCAGCCCCCTTCAGATGATGTCTTTCATGGAAAGGTCTAACGAGCACAATCAGCACCCTCAGGAACCGGAGGCTCATCTGACGGATCTGGGACGAAAATTGTTTCTGTTGCGCACTTACGAGAAAGATCTCGAATTACGGTCGTTTTCTCCGTATCTTAAAGGGAACACGCACCTGGAATATGGAACCGTTTGTCCAGATGCGTTGAAATTCGGACGTTTTCGAGACCCCAGGCTGCACCGTCATTTTCATGCCACTAGCCGGCTGAATATGATTGCCTTGGCTCCTGAACTCTCGCTCATGGCGATTGGGTCACCTACAGGACGCGTTGTGCTTCTGACACTGACACGAAAGGCTGCGCCGGCTGAGCGAGACGAGGGAACCTGGGAGCATGGATTTCGAGTAGAGTGGGTGTTGCCGACAGGATCTGATGAGGACGAGCATCGGAAGACCCTGCGGCCAATGCATGGCATGGCCCTGGGGCCAGTCCAGATGGGCGATGGGATCGGAGGTAAGGTCGGAGGTGGAGGGCCAGCGATGCCACGGCGATATCGGCTGATGCTGCACTATCGAAACCACGACATCTTGTCGTATGAGCTGACGCGAGAGGAGCAAACGGGCAAGCTATGCATTTTCTGACCAAGGCGTTCTGTTCTTCCCTGGGAGTCTGCTGGCTCATTGATACCCGGTGGACGCTTTCATTGTACTGGGGGCTCTGGCGTTTACGGGACTATAGGTGTACATACCCTTTGGGGGCTATCCACAGGAGTTTTTGCTATCTCTTGGCGATGGCTGTTGGCGTCGATCTCCACGGAGGGGCCGTTCGTTCTGTATGGGGTACAGAAGTATTGGGCTTGTTGCGTGCTTGACGCCCAAGTATGCTAGCTATTTGTGAAAGTTACTTTTTTGAGCAACAAACTGTCGACTTGGTAGCAACAGTATCATTAGGAGACACAGAACATAAATCAGTTGAGGAACGATAGGTATATCACGAATCACGAGAATTGAATTATCAAGTATCGGGAGTATCAGGTGAGCCGGTAACGAAGAACGAAGAAAGAAAATCGGAACGGAGGCCGGAGGCTAGCTTACCTCGGGAGTGGTGACAATTATGAATTATTTTAACTATGCATCCGTATCTCGGGGTCCCGGGTCGGCGGGACGAGGCAGAGCCACCCCGCAATCCGTCCCGGGGAGAAGGGCAAGGCTTCTAGAAAGAGAAGTGAGAGAGAGAGAGAGAGAGAGAGAGAGAGAGAGAGGAGTGACAATAGTAAAGATAGCGAAGAAGACAAAAGGGGTGTGTGCGATACTAGAACCTTGTTGCAACATGACCAAGCGCAATTTGTGTTGATTTGATGGTTAGGCGGGTCATGATTGGTGGAGAAGCTGCAAGGGCAGATAAGACGGAGAAAATCATCTTTGATCAGCTTGTGAGAGAGGTTGTTTGATTGGACGGGTAAAAACCTGGGGATGTTGTTGTCGCGACTGGGCCTTGAGGTTCTCGAGACAATCATAAAGAGACGTCATTGAAGTACACACGCGGTGATGATGAAGCAATATGAGGGTGAAAATTGACTTGTTGTCTATAGAATGATGCACACATCTAAAATTATCGATGATAACCAGGTTTTGGTCAACGGCCTCACCGAAATGCCCGTGCTGAGTCTTCAGTCTTGGTGGACTATAAATCTAAAGTGCCGGCATTCGGAGCGGCCCAACTGAGTGCCCCCGAAGCAACGGTACGGAAGACAGCATCCGGCTGCCGCAGTGCCGGGATGCCCCGGAATAGACAGGGCCAAGCTTTTCCCCGTCAGATTCAGATGCAGGGCATACGCCAAGGTTTTAGGTAAGCTGAGGTACTGAAGCCAAGCTCTGAATTTGGTTCGTCATTGGCTTTTTAGAAGATCGGGTTTTGATGTCCGAGAGAATGGGAAAAGAAAAGAATGGGGGCATTGAATAAGTGTCAACCATCTAGCGACGGCTAGCATTGTCATGATAAACAATCAATAAAAAGATGACAGAGACTTTGAAGGTGTTTCAAAAGCAAGTACGTACAAGATCCAAGGACGAGAATGTCCGCTGGGAAAATAGTGTCGAGATGTGATTGGTCGATGAGTTACGATGTGTCCTTGATTTTAGCAATCGACCCATGTTCTCATTAAACAACCTTTTTACTCACACGAATTGAGCGGTACCGTACCGACCACACAGCCTCCCCCCACAAAATAATAACGACACAGACAGCCTCTTGATAAGAAAACAAAGGCTTAGAGGCTCTTTACACGTGAGACGCGCGACGTCGCCTCGTTCCGACACTTTGGGCCAATGGCATTTGGTAGATTCTTTTCTTATCTTTAGTGACGCCAGCGATTCATTACAGTAACGGGATGATGCGTTGAACTCTGTAGCCTCTTCACGTGTAATAAGTGTTTTGGCTTTTGGCGGTAAGGTAAAAAGGAAGCATGAGAAGGTTATTTTGATTCAAGTGAATCCCGAGTGTTTGGTGAGTGTAAGTGAAAGCCAAGAGCCAAGCGATTGGTGGTTGGTGGTCTCACCTGTGATATCTCGCCAAGGCTGTTACTAACACGATTTCGATATGTTACAGAGATACATGACAATTCCCCTTGTCTTGATACAAAAGATGCAATTTATCGGATGAGCCAAGGCTGAGATGCTCTGCTCACTTCATCGATATCGCTACATCTATCCTTGAGGGTAAAATCGGGTGAGTCCTCCCGGGAGCCAAGTGACAAGGGAGAGAGGAGCTGGAGTTGGAGCTGGAGCTCATGCTTCAGCCATACCATATCATACGTACCCCGGAAACCGATGTGGATAGGGTTTTGTAGTAGTAATGCAATCAAACCGTTTTACACATCGCCCACCGTAATGGAATAGCTTAGCTGCATCTAGTGAATCCGATCAACCCTCCGTATGTGTCACTCTCCGCATTTGCACACAACGATCTACGGACCACGTATAGCTTCCGATCAAGATGTCCGTTTTTTTCGCCTTCTCTCTATTTTCTTTATCCACATGGAACAAGACGTCCGTACAAGAAGACATCGTGTCATGGAAAGAACGCCGAGAGCGGGCATGGGCGACAGCTAGCATGGCATGTTGCCATTATCAGCGCAGTGTTTTACAATTCTCAGTTCACAGATTAGATTCAAATCTCGGCTTGATAGCTATCTACGTGTACATCATCCGGTTTTCTTATCCATGACCCAGGTCAAAATAAGATTTTCAACCTGCTTCCCCCATAATCTTGAGCTCTAAAACCTGCAGCAATCTGTCGACGAGGGTCCAAGACAGAAACCCCACGCTTTTTTCTCTCGATATCACACGTCAATGTCGGTCCTCCCCAGTTCAGGCCAGGGGAGATGGAAACCCTAACCGGCTGCCGTAAGAGGTTTTTTCTCGACCTTCTTTTCTGATTGCTTGTCTCCCCCAGGTTCTGTCGACCCAATGGATTGACAGAGTCCAGGCTTATGCACACCCTTGTTGATGGCCGATGCCCAAGACGACAGCCCCCATTTGTAGTAGGTAGGACGGGTGTCTTACAAACAGCACATTGCACCAGGAATGACATTCTTTTGTGGTTACAAATGGGAGACTATTTGTGTGACGTCTTATTTCTGGATAAGCTTGTCTAACATCCATTGTGAAGCTTTCCACAGATGGTAAGCTTCCTTCATTATGTGCAGTGTAAGAAAGCCTCTCAGCAGGTGAAGCTCTCCAATGAAGAAAGCCAAGTCGGGCTGTTCGGAGGGCGTGTATCAAAAGATGCGGACTCTGTCCGGGAAGACGACCAGGGGGCGTCCGATCTGACCCAGGAACCAGCCGAGAACGGCGCAAAGAGGAGTCGACATAGTAGACGCCTTACCCAACAGGTATAAGCGTCAGAGTGCTAGGGCCGGTACCTGGACTGGGCATAGCAGCGCCGCTATCTTTATCTCTATCGCTTGGTACGTACCGATAAACATCCATGGATGGATATCCATTTGTATGTGTCCAACTGGTTATGTACGTGCTCGTGCTGGTATCTAGCGGATATCAAGTCGATTTTTGGGTACCACAGGGAACTAAACAGTGCTGTACAGCCCTGTGAAAGGCTGAGCCCTCGTCCCCCAAGCCCGGTACTGGTACGTACCCAGGTAGCCAGTTTCGCTATCTATGCCCTCCGACTTGTCTCTAATCTCTATCTCTGGGCTATCTCTTGTGTGTCTCGATGGCTCCCCAAAGTGTGTCGCGCCTCTATCTCTACGCTACGATCTGCAACAAATGTCCCACGCCCAGGGCCATCCATGGCGTTTTTGGCTCATGGAGATGGACCCGCGGCCGGCTTGGGGTTGGTAGTTTAGGTCGGGTTGAGTGCTCATCCCAGGTCGAACAAATATAATAAAGTCTTTCCCCGTCTCACGTCGTTTTCGCTTCCTGTCTCTCTTCTCCATATTCCGTTTCTATCTTACTAGGTTATTTACATACCTAAGTTCCTTCCTGCTGGAATCGGTGGAGCTTTTCTTCCTCATCCGGACTCCTTCCTCACTTCCTTCCTCGATCTTGTCTACCAACTTGTGAAGGATCTCTCCCGCTTCATCGAATTTTTCATCTATACAACCTCATCCATAATATAATTCGAGGATACGAAACGAAAGCCGACGAAAATTCATATACACAATAATTCAACATGTCTTATGTTGTCCCCGGATCCCCAACGCCGTTTAACGGCACAAATGAAGAGCTCGGCGGTGATTCAAGTATGTCTACACCAGCAACATCACACAAATCCATCACAAAATCATCGTGATGTGACATTTTGAACACAAAGACTGCATATACTAACATGAATTTCCTCCAGCCACCGAAAACCTCAACCAATGGTACCAATCCGGTGACCAGGCCTTCATCATCATCTCGGCCTGTCTCGTCCTTCTAATGGTTCCCGGTATCGCCTTTCTCTACTCCGGTCTTGCTCGAAGAAAATCCGCTCTCTCCATGCTCTGGGTTGTCATGATGTCCTTCTCCGTCATCGTCTTCCAGTGGTATTTCTGGGGTTTCTCTCTCGCCTTCTCTACGACCTCGAACAACCCCTTTATCGGCGATCTTAAGCACTTTGGCCTCATGAAGGTCTGGGGCGCCCCCTCGGTCGGATCGCCTCTCGTCCCCGCTCTGCTCTACTCTTTCTACCAGATGATGTTCTGCGCTGTTACTGCTGCTCTCACGATCGGTGCTGTTGCTGAGCGTGGCCGTGTTATTCCTAGCATGGTCTTCATCTTCTTCTGGGCTACTCTCGTCTACTGCCCTCTTGCTTACTGGGTCTGGAACCCCAACGGCTGGGGCTTCGTCAACGGTGTTCTCGATTACGCTGGTGGTGTTCCTGTCGAAATCGGCTCCGGTATGTCCGCTCTCGCCTACTCTTGGGTTCTCGGCCGCCGCAACGAGAAGATGATGATGAACTTCCGCCCTCACAACATCTCTCTCATCACTCTCGGTACTATTTTCCTCTGGTTTGGCTGGCTCGGTTTCAACGGTGGTTCTTCCTTCGGTGCCAACCTCCGTGCTGTCATGGCTTGCTGGAACTCTTGCCTCACTGCCATGTTCGCCGCCATGACTTGGTGCATCCTTGATTTCCGTCTGGCTCGCAAGTGGTCCATGGTTGGCTGGTGCTCCGGTACCATCTCTGGTCTTGTTGCTGCTACTCCTGCTTCCGGTTTCATCGACCCCTGGGCCAGCATCATTCTCGGTGTCGTTGCTGGTGTCGCTTGTAACTTTGCCACCAAGAGTAAGTCATCTAATCACTCTTCTGTATCTCATACGACAGACGCTAACCTCATTCACAGTCAAGTTCCTCATCCGAATTGACGACTCCCTCGACGTTTTCGCTGAGCACGGTGTGGGCGGTATGGTCGGTCTCATCTTCAACGCCTTTTTCGCCAACGGCTCCATCATCGGTCTCGACGGTGTCAACACCGGTGTTTTGGGCGGTTTCCTTGATGGAAACTATGTTGTTCTCGGCTGGCAAATCGCTGCCATTGTCGGCGCTTCTGCTTACGCCTTTGTCATGTCCGCCATTATTGCCAAGATCATCGACTTTGTCCCTGGTCTGAAGCTCCGTGCTTCCGAGGAGGCTGAGCTTCTTGGTATGGATGACGACCAGCACGGCGAGTTCTCTTACGACTACGTTGAGGTCCGTCGTGACTTCCTTGCCTGGAGCCCCCACCGTGGCGAGCCTGCTGAGGATGGCGATGTCCTTGAGCCTACCCACGGCATCCAGGAGCACCAGTCTATGATGAATCCCAGCGAATCTGACGACGCCCGCAAAACTCCTTCTCTCAACAGCCCAGACGTCATCGCGCCTGAAACGGTGGTTGCCGAGAAGCAAGCTTAGACTTGCCCGTTGCAACTTTATCTTTGCGAGTCATGTTAGCCTTGTTTGATATAGAGGGATTTATTTGTTCCCGAGAGCTTCTCTCTCTTTTATGGCTTTTATCTTATTGGATGTTAGGAGTAGCAGGCAAAGGCGTTACGGATTTCCCATCTTTTGGACATATATGCCTTCTTGTTTTTAATACCCGATTGGTAGATGTGTATGGCTTTGGAAAAGCGTGACACAAGTCAGGATGCGTACATATGCTTGTGCAATCTGATGTTATAGATAATCACTGAATCAGATAACGATGTCTTTCACAACTTGCTTGTCCTTTGGTGAACGTCCTTTGTTATTCTTCTGTTGTATAAAACTCAATTGTATAATGTAATAGACCAAACCTGACGATCTTGGCATCTATCTAACTCGATGCATGGTATACTAATTCCTAAATGTACAAAGATGATAGCTTACAACCTAGTGGCACTGACATGGCTTTACAAAACCTAAATGACAACTCATATCTTACACCTAGATTCTACCGTTTATCGTACACGCCTTAAGATGGGGGTGCGCCGTCCGTGATCTTGCCATATGGTAATGTCGGGTAATCTCCGAAGCAGGAATAGTCGAACTGCGCCTTTTCGGCCATCCTGTCCTGCACCTCGAGGAACGTGTCTAGCTCACACCAACCGTCCTTGCGGTTGACGTCACACTCGGGAAAACTCCTACCCAAAGAAACTGTTCGCTGGTTCAGCACAAAGTGAATGTATTTGGTCTCTTTGCCGTCGAGGTAGCCGTCCCTCTCGGGCGAGACGGGCTTAGGGGCCTTGATGATTTCGATATCCAGACGAGCGCCGAAGGGAGTTAGCTTGGAAACAACAAACTCGTGGTCACCGGGATATTCGTCGGTGGGAAGATCCTCGGCAAACTGACGCATGCCGAAGGCTGTCAGGATGGAGATGATGTTGGTGTCGTGAGAAAAGTCAAAGTAGAGGCTTTGGTTCAGAGGGAACGTCTCCTTCATACCGTCCAGAGTAGTGTTGATCTGGGAGCCAGAGTAACCAAGCGTATGGTTCTTGAGGCGTGCCATGACCTCTTGCTGGTAGCCAAGACCAGTTGCTCTCTGTACTCATCATTAGCGCCACTTGAAACAACGGGCGGATCACTTACGCCGACAGGGCTCTGGAATCCAGCGCCAGATGAGAATCCAAGATCGATTGAGTAGCCAAAGTGCTCCCACTCCTCGTACGTAAAGAGGTCACAGAACCTACTGAAGCCATAGGCGACAGTCTCATAAGGGCACATGTTCTGCGCCGCCCAAACGTCCGCTGGTGTCCACTTGAACCCTTCGGTTACGTTGTTGAATCGATCAGTCGCTATAGAATGACTTAGTCTGTAGATACATGGTAGTGATTTCTTCCTTGAAACATACCGTCCTTGAGGTACTTCTCATACCACTCAGCTACTGGCGTCACGTAGTCAGCCTTGGCCGAGTTGGGGCAGTTAAGACCTCCAGCAAGTGAGTTGTTGAAGCCCGGAGCTTCGATGATCACTTCTATAGTGGCATTGTTGGTCCTGCTAATGTTAATATTCTGTTAGGTGCTGCGTCTGAGTATGACTTACCACTCGAGACCGAAGAAGCCAGCCATCCAGTTCTCAGCAGATTTCAACATCCGATCCTGAGTCTACGCAGGGTTAGCAATCTGAACTCGGATGAGTTAGTAATGACAAGACATACTGTAGTTCTGACAATAAGCTTGCTCTGGGGATTGTACAAGCTGCCGTACATATAGCTATGCAAGACACCTGCAATCTAATATCAGCACCAAGGTTGAAAGCCTGATAGATCAGATCTTACCAGACTCGAAAAGCTCCTGTCGACCTCTTGGGACGAGAATTGCCTTTCCGAGTTCATACTTCCAGTCCATAAGAAACTCGAGGGCACCGCTGGTCTTGAGGCTGGACGAGGCATTGGCGAGGGCCTCACCAAGCGTTGCGACGTTTGAGCCTGGGGTGGGATATCGAGCACCATGACGCGATAGCATTTGAACCTGAACAATCTCGGCGCCTTGAGGAATCGGGTACTCGTCCACACCAAAACCATCAGAGGGAGAGTAGGGGCTCAAATAACCCATCATCTGAAAGATGCTCCGGTTACCCTCCTTCATACCCTCAATGGGAATGGATGTCTGCAGCGGGTCATTAGGGACAAAGGTAGCCGTAGGCTCAAAGGCATGAGTCTGGGCCATGAAAGCCGGCTTGCCAGTAGCAGTAACGCCGGGCCAGAGTTGCGGCGAAGTCTGGAAATACTGGGGCACTCGGGGTGGGTCACCCGGACATGAGCCGGACCCGAAGCCGCCGAAGGCCAGGGGAAGACTGAGGTAGAGATTTGTACCCATAAGAAGGACGACAAGCCCCGAGAGCACAAGAGTCATATTCCGGTATGTTCGGATTGGTCCGCGAGGAACAACCGGCGGAACGGGAAGCTCTCTGTGGCCATCATCATGACTATCGCCCTCATCCTGGTGCACCGGCTCGTATCCCGAGGCGCCTGAGGCGCCCTTTGAGCCAAGGAGTCCTGATGCTGCGACCATAATGATACGAGGCTGATGCGACTGTGATGGCTATGCCAAATTGCGATAAGAGGCAACTGTCCTGTCCTGTCCTGTCCTAACTCAACAGACTCTCTATGACCAGCATAAGGGAGGGATACTGTTGAGTGGGATGTCCCCTTTTGGCACAGAAATGGCTTGGTAGCCTCGGTAGCAGCGGAAGTTAGAAATGAAACAATTCGTTAAATCTCGGCCCTGAAAATCAAAGAAAAAGAAAGAATGGGGCTGCCCTGAGACGACGAGCGTTAGATTCTGATGCCTCTCTCGTTTGATTTGATGTCGATGTTGCTTCTTCGAAGATTGGATGAGGCGTCGAAATCCAGCCCCTGCGTGTTTGGCTACGGGGGAGGGCCGTGCGTGCGAAGGGGAAGGTGGCCAATTGGGTTGTCTATCTGACACTGTGCTATCCCTGGAACCGGGCTCGATCTTCAGCTGCCCGTAATGCTGAGGGGCTTGTTCTAGCGTACGATGAAAGGCATGTCTCGGGGCTCTCCAGGGGGCTTTACCCAGCTGGGCAGTGAGACAGGCGATGGGCAAGATGATGGGACCGGTACTGTGTACGACACTGTATTGACGGGATCGCTTGTTTCTACTCCAGGCGTAGCCGCCAGTGCCGCCGCTCCCGCGACCATGGATCGTTTCCACTTCATCTGATACCATAGCGGGAGAGGGCCGTTTTTGAACAGATATGAGTGACAAAATAGACTGTCAATAGGATTAAGGTTCATTCGATATGCTATATAGCTAAACTCTAATATTCTATTGGTGACTTAACAGGAAATGGATATTATATTTTGTCAGCCTCCTCCTGTCTAAAAGCCCCCCTCTCCCTCATAGGTACCTTACCTTCATCTATCTATCCAGGTACGTACAGCAGTAACCTCTTCTCTCAACAATCTACCTAGTCTAGGTAAGTTTCATAAACTTGGTACATACCTAGGCTTGGTGTCTTTTTGCTTTGTACCCCCCTCTCAATTGCAGTTGCAGTTGCAGTCGCAGTCGCATTCGTGTTTTGGAAGCAACTCGCTTCGATGAACCTATACAAGAACTCTTCGCTACGTTACCAGCCCATCATGAAAACGCCTCTAGAAGCAAGCCAAGACCAAAAGTGCAAAACCCGGTGTCCTCCGAGGAAAATGATTCGTTGAGTCCTTCAGGTCTTGAACCAACATGCTTTACCCATTAATCCATGTCCGCATCTGAAAAGCTGCCCTCTCCCTTCGATTCTTCGATCAACTCACCTCGTGATCATCGACCCAGAAACAGAAAAGAAATGAGAAAAACCTTGACCGCCATTATCAATTCGCAACCAAAGTTCGTTTCAAAAGACTCCCTCGTCAGAAGCAATCATAGCAATGCAAGGTGGAGGACAGAGACAACGCCGAAATGACGATTACCATACAAAGCAAGTTCACCATCATAGCGCAGCGCAGCAGCACTCACAGCTAAAAAGCAATACCAAGTCGGGGCTTTTTTAGTGCTTTACTATACTTGGTCCAAACAAAAGCAAGGCAAGCAGACGACTGGCCAACAAGGAAAATAATCTGAGACCATCCAAGCTCAAGCTCGCGTCTTGTCCAATGTCTTCGTTGCACTCATCACCTCAGCGCTCAAAGTCGCCGCCAATTATCCGTAACTAAACGCACCTCGGGCAACTATCTCAGCATGTCATTTATCAATCATGAGTGCAAATTCTGCATCTGAGACCCTCATCTCATGTCTCCATGCAAGGTTCGTGTCACCAGACTTTTGTCTCGAACATAAACGTCTTCCAAAATGGTATCCCATCACATTGGATGATCCCCCCAACGAGGCGCCCTATCCTTGTCACCACGATCCCCCCATACCGGCATTCCGCCAGCCTCATCCTCTCTGTCTGAACTGATCGCGAAACTTTATGGAGTACAGATCTTCCATTTTTACTTTCAATTTCCCCCGTCAGCATGACGCACGCCAAATCCAAAGCATCCTCATGCCAGCTATACCCCTGACATAAAATACCTTCCTCCCTTCTCTTCTCAACACTCCTTGCTTATTACACTATGTACTATGTACTACACATAGTAGCACATGCGTTTTGATGCCCGGCTTATTCCCCAAGTTAAGCGAACTAAACTGGCATGGCCTGGCTTGTATATGCCCCAAGTCGCTTCCAGCCCACCCTATCATATATCACTTCCGTAACTTTCTGTTCCTGAGCATCTCGATCTACGCGTGTGACTCGTTGTTTTCGCCTGTTCTCAGGTGCTTGTTCAATACAAACTTCAAACACGTGTATTAATTCCTAGGTAGGCAATCCCTCGGTAGGCCTGTAAGCCTGTGTAAGCCTATCCATCCATCCCGATCTCGTCCTGCCCACCAGCGCAAATACCAATACAAAGGTTCGTCCGAGACAAAAACAATGCTTATTGCTTTTCCGCGACCATGACACCAAATAAAAACATACTCAATACCAGAATGCAGTCAGTTAACCATGCCCATGCAAGCAGAACTTTTGGTTTGTCTCCCAGTAACCCTCAGACGCCAGCTTTACCCACCCCTTGCCTTTTTTCATGCGCCTTTGTTCCGATTTCGACAAGTATTCGATGATCTTGTAATGTCTTGCTACCAAGTGTTCATGCATGCGTGGCCCCCCACAATCATGTTGGTTAGTAGCATCTTTGTGCAGGCGCAGCTTCAGTTGGCCTGAGACCTGAGCGGGAAGAAACCGTCTGGCATAGGCTCGATGTGCCAGATCTTGGGCGCTTCCTCGTTGAAAGCAGCGGACCACTCTTGTCTCAGATCCGTGGGGAGCTTCCATCCAAGCTCATCGTCTCGGAGTCTCATGCGTACCAAGTGTCGGCGCTCTTGAGCTGCTTCGCCATTGACGAATCCTTCTCGTCGATGCAAGATTGTGAGGTTGTTGATGAAATGAATATCGCCCGCCTGTGTGCCGATTTCTAGCTGTGCTGCCTTGGCGATGTTCTCGATGGCATCCAGAGCCTCCATCTGGCGTGCCGTAACGGTGGGGAGATTGCTGGGGCGTGGGTGAACCGCGTTTCCTGTGAGAGCCACTCGTCCAAAGTTCATCATCACCCTCCCTTCATGATGAAAGAGAACTGGTCGACATTGAAAACGGGGCCTGTCCCAGCATAATATGTCAGCTGATACCATCCCAATTTGTTATCGGCGGGAGAGAAAGAAAAAAGATGATCATGTGTTGACTTACATAGCGAACGGCCAGTCGGATCGAGAGAGTGTGCGGATCATTTCAGGATGACTGGCAGCAAGAACGTTGTAAACAGTGTATGCCGAGGCGATGATGCATTTGCCTCCTGAAGCGGCTGTACTGCGCGTGAGCCAACTGACGATGTCACCGGCTTCCTCATTGTGGAAAGTCCGGAGTGCAAGTTAGCAAGACTGACCCCATGACCAAAAAAATGAAAAAATGAAAAAGAAATGTCAACTTACAATGGGAGCGGTGGAGTGACGATGATGTCCAGCCTTGAGTTTGGACGAATTGTCGGCGACAATATGAACTACAAACAAGTTAGTACAAATCGACCAGATCAGCAGATAGCAGGAAGAGTGTTGGTACGAACCCAGCATGTTGCCTTTTCGGTCTTGACGACCATGACGACTGGCAATGTACGACTGAATACCAAGATACAGCACCGTCAGATCCTCGACCGAGTACTTCTGTGGATCTAGCCCACGAATGACACCAAAACCCTTGCCGTCATGGACGTCTCGGCGAATTCGGTCCAGTCGAGGTCCCAAAGTAGGAAGGGGGAAGTTATCTCGAGAGACGCAGTCCCCGTCTAGTCCCAACGCTGTATAGGGTTAGCCATATGCACCCTGGCTAGTCTAAGCCGCTCGACGCCACGAGCAAGGAACCCTCGAGGAACGCACCTTTAAAGACCCGCAGAGCATTCTCAGCTTCATGTAGGTCAAACTCGCTCAGAGTGTGGATGTAGTCCGATTCATCCGTGAACTGTCCACCGGTCCAAGCCATCGACTCCGCGAGGATCTTGGGCCACCCTTCGGGGACACCAGCCGGTGCATCTGCCACGCGACTGACACATCCGGCGGCCGCAAGGGCTAGCTCAACGGTCGGGCTTGGGCCAATGATGGGCCCAGACATGAAAGATGTCATGGTGATGGTTCCTGAGGGGGAGTCGCTAGTGACTGTATTGGGGGGGTCTCGGTACTGAAGTGTCTGCGTCAGCCAGCCTTTTCCATGATCAAAGGGATGGGGAAGTGTGTTAGACTTACAAGACGCAACGGGCCGTTGTCTGATGGTGTAAGACAAGACGTGGAGGCCTAGTGGATCGAGTCAAGATCACGATGTGGGCTGTAGGTGTGCTCGAGGTGCCAAAAGAGAGGAATAGAAGAGGTAGAAGGACAAAACTTTGATGGTGCGAGGCGTCTGTTTATATGTCTTGGTCGAGCCGGGCCCAGATGCGAAGACAGGCGGAGCTGAAGATGATCAGGAGCAAAAGGACTGTTGATACTATCGTGGCAATTACCCTCCAAGGTACCTTACTTGACCAAGGTAAAGTGACGTTGTGGCGCTTGTTTTCGAAGCTGAGACGTAGAGAGCAAGACGCAAGCGCAATCTACAGTCGAGACAAGGAAAGAACGACCTTGAGAAGAGATAGTGATAGAAGGAAGGCAATGACAACAACAATGACAATGACGACGGTAAGTTGCAATGAAAACTACTGGAAACAGCTCCCTAGGTAACGACTGAGACTGAGATTGCTGTGGAAAAGTCTAAGAGAACGCTGGACTTAAAGTAGTGGAGGCCGTTTCTTAATATAATTTTCTAACTTGTATAGAAAAGGTAGCCGTGGAGATGAAGCTCCTTGGAGGCGCGACTCTAAATGCATGTCAACATGTGTATAGGTAGTGTGACCGCTTTCCTTTGTTCGTTCCCATTGCTTTGGATCGATGAGAGAAAAATTTTCACCTAGGGCTTTCCGGTTCGCGCCTTCCATGTCGAATACTTACACCAGGATTGTTGAATTGGTATTGGACTGGGTAGCTGCCTCGGTAGGTAGTAGTTAGATCCGGATACTTGCTTGTGGAAGGTCGCAGATACGTCGTGAGAACCCAGCAACACGGGTGTATACACTTGACCAGGTAGGATGACTGGGTATCTCTAAGGTAGTTCAGTTACCTCAGTCTGGCGGGAAATGGAAGGAACAAACGAAGCAAGCTGAGCTGACTATCAATTGGAAGTCAAAAAGCCATGCCGTTGATCCTGCACCGTTTTTGTGGTTTCCTCGCTTATTACTGGTTGCTCAAGAGTCTGGATAGCAACAGTAACTCTATAGTAGGCAGGGGAAAAGGGAGGAGAGAAACGAGACTACTGTAACCAAAAGGCGGGTTTCCTCATTCCTCGCGAGGAAACGGTCAGGCTTGGGCTCGGGCCCTCGACCAGAAGAAAAGAAAAGAAAAGAAAAAAGCGTGAGCCTAGACTACCTAGTCTAGGTAGTCCAAGTACTAGGTGCTAGCATGGTCCTAAGTTGGAGTAGAGAAAAGCAAACAACAAGCTAAACGCAGCCGTAAGCTAGGAAGAATTCAACGAACTGCAGTAGTAGTAAGGATGATCCTCTTCGTGTTGATCCCAGTGGCTTGCCAATTTTAGCCGCGTTTGAAAAGTGGTTCAGTTTCCCCGGTCAATCTAAGATAGATCCGCATTGGTGTACCTTGTTGGTCCGTACCTATCTGTATATGTATCTTGTGTATTCAACGAGTTGAGTTGACAAGGGCTTCTCAATCAATTTCCATATTGAAAGTAATCTTGCCTCACTTGAGTAACGGGAGCTATCCGTTGCCACCGGCTTAGCTCGCTGTCTGAGCCCCAGTTACATACTGTAGGTAATTTACTGGTTCCCTGCAACAAAACACCGCCAGGAAGGACTGATCTTGGACAATCAAAGCAGCAAGGGATCTGCAAATATGCGTACCTCATTTCCTTCTCCCGCCTTTCTCCCCCCTCTTCCCGTGAAATACACAACACAAAATACCTTACACAACACACAGCACATAGCACAGTGCTACGCTAAATTACCAGAGCAGAGTAGAGTATGGCCGGGAACATGTGCCGCTAAACAGGCCCGGCCCGCCCGGCATGTCTCCGCGTATGCCGCCCGCCCCTGGTCATTTCCATGGATATAAACCTTCAATTCGCCTCGTGTTTACGTGCAACAAAGCACAAGCCGTCAAAACGCAACAATCCGTCCGTCGACACTCGGTCAGAAAAACTCGCCTCTTTCTGTAGGGGGCCGCCCTCTCTTACGCCTCTCTCTCTTTCTCCCCCCTTCACCCTCACCGTCATCCCACACCTAGATCGCATCGCACCACGTCGTATCGCCTATCGCTTATCGCCCTCCTCTCACCATGTACCATCCGAGTGTGTGTCTGCTGCTGGGGTTTCCGACCCTCCGATACCGTGAACTGACTGGCGTGCCTGCTGATGCGAGCTGATCAAGAATGATTCCTTTGGCTATTTTCGTTTCCTCATACTAACAGACCGTGTCTTTTCAAGCCTATCAAACCAGCTCCATTCTTTCTCTATACCCTCGCCCGCCTTTGACCGCCTTTTCATACCTAAAAAACACAACTGACCCTTATGAAAATGTTCCTGTTATCGTCATCGTCGTCATCGTTATGGCCGTTATCGTCGTCGTCATCCGCTTTCTCTCATTCCAACGCTTTGTATACAGTCTCATTCCCCAGATTTCTGCTGTGAGCACAGCATTCACGTCCTAGCACTCAAATGCTGCCTCTGACTCTCAGAGTCACTCACTAGTTCCCCTCGGCCTACGTCCTCGAAAGGACGCCTGGGGTGTTCTTCTGCTGGCCAATCTATCTAATCATATGGTTGTTCGAGGTTGCCAATTGGGCTCGAACAACTGACTGACAAAAAAGTAATCATGCTCGTACGCGGCCGCTTTCCGGATCTCTTCCCACTGCGCCCCTACATGGTAACATTTTATGTTAGCGCCGACCAGAGAGGCCTGATAAGTCGGGACGAAATGTGGTATTGGGGATCAACTCACCATACCGCTTGGCGTAAGTACCCGTGGTGTGCACAAACTTGATCTTGTCCTCATCCAGACCGGCCAGAGTTCGCAAGTCCTGGTCTTTACACTCTTCTGAGAATGGGTAAATACCCTTGTTGCAGTAGTGGAAATGCGCGAGCAAGATGTTGGCTCCTTTTTCACATTCACATGTCAGCTCAGTCGGTGGGCACAGGAGTAAGAAATGGGATTACTCACCCAGGTGATATTCTTTGACCTTCTCTTCACGCGCAAAACGTCGCTAGAAACGCAGATATGGTCAGCAACCATCGTCACTCTCACACAAGCCTTTTAACCCTGGGCAGGATATCTCACCTTCATGCCATGCTTCTTCGCGTATCCGGCATCGTGTGCCGTGATCAGAGCCGTGTTGTGCAAGAGAATGAAGATCACGAGGTATGTCACCAGCCATGTGCTCTGCTTGTTTTTTGACATCATCTTCTGCAGTTTGTCTAGTAGCTCTCTTCGCAATTTCGTCTGGATGTGATGGATCAGAACAAGATCCATCTGAGCGCCAAGCACCGGTGGAAGGGGAATCATGCCGTGATTCGGATTCGTTTCGTCCAGGATATCTTGCTTCATGCCCAGAGTTTCCTCTCCAACAATGAAGCTAGACCTTGTAGTCAAACGAACTGACATCCACAACATGAGCGTGTTCTGAATAAGATCCACGCACTCCTTCGAAGTGGATTTATCATTCAAGATCTGCCAAGCGCGTACGTACGTTTGGAAAAGGAGGCCGTCACGGGGGCCAAGCAATCTCGCAAAAGCATCCTTCATGCTATGCCGAATGTGGTCCAAATACGACTTTCTGACCTCGTCGAGGTTCACCATCGCATATGGGGGAATTCTCACCGACCTCCTGGCTCCCTTGTGATCCCAAGTGCGCTCCAGCTTGTCGCCAGGTTGAGGAATGAAGCGTTTGACCTCGACTTTGACGTATTTGTTCGAGAGCCCCTCTGAGAGATAGATGGTTCTGCTTTCCTCAGGTTCCCAGTTCGGTACCGGATCCGAGATGTTGTTGGTCCATCGCCGTGTCCATTCATAGCCGGGGACCTGGCCAGGTTTGAAGAGTCGGATGTCCGTGATCTTGTACCTGAGACAAGGAAAACGTCCTGCTCTCGAGTTTGAGACTTTCTTGCAGGTCAAGCATGGTCCTCCTTCCTCTTCCGGGTTGTTTTCACACTGCATGCAATTGTTAGTTGTCAATCCGTCATCTCAGGACCATCTACTGTAGCAAAAGCATCGCTTTGCACTGGCAGTTTGAGATCGGGTACTTACGCGAATCCTTTGCATTCTACATCTAATGCACGAACCGATTTTTCGGGTTTGGGCTGTTTGTTCGCGAAGATTAGGGTCTTTGAATGGGCCGCGCTTCCCACCTCGCTGATTGGGCAGCAGAATCTCAAAGTTAGAATGCTGGTCCAGTAGAGGCCACCCATTGTGCACTGCATCCTCAGGCATCTGGCTGTTGATAAGCATGCCGTACTGAGAAACGTTGTCGCTTGTGGTCAGGTTGTGATGAGGGATGGCAGGTGTATCGACGAGGTTGGGGTCAGAGTTGTATTCGATTTGGGAAAGTGTCTTGGTCACGAGATGTTGACTGGGCAGCATTGGTTGATTCTCTAGCTGCGCTTCCTCTTTGAAGGTCTGGTTGACGTAAAAGTCTCCTCCTGGAAGAGGAGGTTGCTGGGTTGGGCCACCATCACTCATTAAAGGCTCTGCCAATGTTGTCTGATCAGGTATGAGAGGGAAGCTGACAAGAGGAGGAGCAGCTAAGTCAGGCTGTTGGTAGTTGTAACTGGTAGGCTGCTGTCCAGCACTCAGAACCGCATTGTTATACGTTTGAGAAGGCGGCATTGTCATAGATGGTTGCTTCTCTACCACGTAAGGGGTCTCTGGGCCAGGAACCACCGGCGCAGCACCCTGTAGTTGTTGATAGCCTTTCGAGATGCTGTCAGCAATGTTCTCCGGTGTACAAAAGCTGGTGAGGATGAGTCAGAAAGACTAGGAGAACCCATAGCTTACCTTCGGCGTGCCTTAAATCATAATTACAGAAAGGGCAGAGGATCAAAGTCAGGTCCGCCATGCGTCTGGCCAGTGGTGAAGTTGAAGACGGCATCGAGGTCGGACCACACTCGTCCCAACCCGTGGATGCCCCATACTGTTCATGTTGTTGATTGTAAGGATCCGATACTGGAAGCTTTATCAGAGGTCCTTGGGACGAAGCCGGCCCTTGCTCAGTTGCCATTGGGAGCGATGAATCAAGCCTTCTTCTCTTTCTACAGTGTTCCTGATCAAGTAGTTGATGTATTTGGTAACCAGTGGTTAGTCCATAAAATGTTGCCAGCTGCTCAAGGTTGTCCTGGATATCATAAGGTAGATTACTGTAATTAGGATCCACAGGAGGGGTGAAAGGTATTGATGAAGGAGCCGGATCGTCAACCCCTGGCTGGAGGAGAGGCCTCTTAACTTTGGAAGGATAATGCGGATTCTATAAAAAAGAATCAATTCACCGCACATTTAGGTCTGCTGGGGAGGGGCATGGGGGCGAGATCAAGGGAAAGATGCTTGTCCGGGAGTCATGGCACGAGAGCCACGATGGGGCGGCGACAAGAGGAAACGGGGGTGATTGGCAACAGCCGCAGGGGCCATCCAAAGAGAACGACGGGACGGGGGATCGATGATATAACCCCATGCAGCTTGCCGCCAACCGGGGAGAGAAACTCTTACCATAATGGCTGCAGTGAGACAGGACGGGGTGTGGAACGAAGACTGCCTAGTAGCAGTAGTAAGAACAGAAGACAAAAGTCAAGGTACCACCACGCGGGGATCAAAGTCGACAAAATACAAGCAAGAACAAAGGAGATTTTGGATTGCCCGCTTCGGACCTCAGCAACAGCAGTCAAAATCGAGCGACGCCGGGGTGAGAGGAGGGGGAGTGTGGTAGTAGGCTAAGGTGCCACGAAAGCCATCACCGGAACAGTTGACGTTGAAACCCCCGTAGTGCGCCGAGTGGAGCGCCAGCGATGACCGAAGTCAAGACGGAGGCCGAGAGAGATACCCAGATGGCCGGGAGAAGAGAATCAATGCGATGAGGGAGGCGAAGAATCCGGGGAAGACAGGCGTAGAGAGGATAAGTAGGGGCTGTAGGATGAGCCCAATCAGGCCCTTGAGGCTCCTTGCCAACGGACGTAAGTTCGATGAGATATTGGTGTGCTGCTCGCAGCCGTCAACTCAAAAGTGAGTACCTGTTAGGATAAGACGTGGAGCCTTTTCCGCCCCGTTTACGGGTTTAGCAACAAGCGGGCTGGGCTGTCGTGGTACTGGCGACAGAACGTGGAGCGAGCGGCTGATGGTGCTGGTACTGGCACTGGCCGGTGCGTTGAGCGAAATCAGGACGATATGCCTGCGGCCGCGATCGTATGGATGACGGCCGATGCGGGCTGCGGGCTGAGAAAGTAGGCGGCTGGCGGTGTGGTGGTTGTAGTGACTGGGCGTTGAGCGATTCAAGCAACGGCTTGACGGTTTGCTGGGAATGGTGATGATGAACAAGTCTGTGAGAGAGGAAAGTGGACTCGGTGAGGACGACGTCGGCATGGCCTCGTGCTGAGTAGTTTTTGACCGGTCTGAGGGGTACCATGGGAGTGGCAGGGGCCCTTCAGATTGCAATGCGCGGGCGAAGGATTTTGGGATATTACCCGCCCTGCCGGTCAGTGTGTGCCTGGAGTTCCCGATCAGGTGAAAGATAATAGAAGCAGACGGAAAAACAAAAAGACAAAGGCGTTGTTGTAATCGAAGCTTCGCTAGAAGTCAGAAGGGGTGGTTCGACTCGTGCGTGGTCGCAGATCCCAGCCTACAATAATGCGGACCTGACCCGTCTAATCAGTTGAATCTTCGGATCGGTTCATTGTTCCATAGCCACGGAGCCTAGTCATGACAACGGTTAATTCGTGCATTGAATAGGCCATGTGATTGACATGGGGCTGACCAATGTAGGTCATGGTTGCACAACCGCCCAGCTAGGATTGGATGTGCCATCCTCAAATTGCTTTTTCTCCCACAGGGTCTCGCAAGGTCAACCCGCCTGGGCATCGAACCCCAAGTAAGAGGTACATCATCAACTCGGCAAACCAGCAAAGGTTCCCAGAAGTACATAACATGAATTGCCAAGAAGGTTTGAAGAAAGGACATGTTTGGCATTTTAGTTGATGCGAGTCTAGTGTTGAGAGACCAGTTGTAAGAGCAACTGCAGAGGCGATTCGTGCATCTCAACGTCCGAGAGAATGCAATGATACCTTGCAAGGCACAAACGAACAAGTGCGATAATTGGGCTGCGGTATGTATGTAGTCCTCATTGCCCGATATCCTCAGATGCAGGAATGATTCGTAAACCTGCAAATCCCTGGGCTTTATTCCAAGTCCTCCAGGTTTCTCTTTCGCCTATCAACCTGACGAAGGCTGACAGGGGATAGCAGCTCCTTCCTGATGGTAATTTGTGTCCGATGGTGTTATTTGGTCAGTCCTTGGGTTCTGTCCATGTGATAAGACTCCTGTGTGCCATCGTCACGCAAACGTTCTGGTTGGTACGAGGAAGAGGCAGGGGCGGGAACCGGTGAGACTAGCAATCACTATTGCTCACGACCGGATATCGAAGCTGGGCATCGGACCGATCGACATCCGGTCAAATGCATGTTATTATTGCGAATTTCCCACGAAAGAGCCGGGTATCCGATGTTTGAGCTGGGCGCACTAACCAACGTCACGATGCAATCCATGGGCTTTGAGCCGCCAGCCTGGCCCGGTCAAGATTCTGTATCAACGTTGGCGCGTATTGCTGGGTTCTGTTGCATCACAACGCGCCCAGTATAGGAGTGGCGCCATCTGCATATCTCTCAGCCTGAATATGTCATGTCGTCTCTTTTCTCGTGAAAGTGCAGTGATTCTTTGAGATGCGAGAATGGGCGTTCCTGGCGATATAAGCTTGTGAGGTCGGTCTAGATATTGGATGACCAAAGGTGCAGGTTGCAGAATTAATCACTATGCGGTTCTTGGGGAGACCGCAAGAGGTGCCTTGATGATATCCCGTGATTGGAAGTTTAATTCGAAGGGCGGTTGCGCTTTCCCCCCAGGTGGCTTTAGTTTGAGTTAGTACAATACGCAGGCAGTCTTTGGGGGAAGCGCGCAGACGTTCCATCACTTATTCAAGTGGAGGGGCTCAACATCATGTTCATATCTAATTTTATTTTAGCACCTCCCTAATGAGAGGCTATAGTTACTTTACCAGATTCAGCAGGTGTCGAGAATGAAGTTTTGATGAGAACAGCCAAAGTATCCAACCTCCTCAAGCTAAGCTGCAATCTGGAAATGAGCATGGATGCCACATGGACATGGATGGATCCCGCTTCAACTAAAATCGTTAGTCCTTATCCACCAACGGGTCTTCCCGCTTCCCAGATGAGACGAACCCAACCAAACCCCTCCCTAGCTCACGGAGCTTCTCCCCGAGTCTCCCTGAAACCCAGACTAGCTTTTGTGTACTTCGTACTATATGCGTAGTATATGCAGGCAAGACATGAATCCATCATGCACATATGAGGTCGAGTCCCTTACGTTGGCGTGCCATGATGGGCAATCATTTGTCAAACCTCGTTTTCTCTTCAGCCATGCATGCAGCCGTCAACCAGTTGTCAACCCGAGACCGCCTGCTCCGCATCCACAGGCAACAATGGATATCGTTTGCTAATCCTCTCTTCAAGGTATGGTAACGCAGCAGCAGTAGGTCGAGTCAGCACGACCACTCGGGAGCTCCGCGGGCTGAATCCTGGAACATGCAAATGTCGGCGATGCGCACTGTCAAAGGCTTCTCATCTGGTCGAAAAAGAAAGCAAAGTCAGGGCGGCATTGGATGGGACTATGGATGGCTCTCCGGTACGCTTACCTGGCCAGGTGTCAAATCGCGCGTACCACTCGCTACATCTACATCCGCTTTTGAAAAGTCACCGTACGACATGCTCGAGGCTCGCCTGTTAGTGCAGATGACGTTGCCTATTTCCGGGGTCCAAGTGGTCGGTATCCCAGAATTGAGATATGTGACTGCTCACCGGTCTGCCAGGAGCCCTTGTTACCAGAAACTCGGTATTCCCCCACGCAAATATTTGAGGGGCAGCTGCCGGCAATCATCAGTCGAAGCGAGGGATGCGGTACTTAGTGTGGGATCTCAGTATTGTCGTTTACAAACATGGTTTGGTCGACTCTGGATGTGTCCTAAATGAGTTGTCAGACTTCGGTATCTCACCTCGACCCTAGTCATCCATCCAACCTTGTTCTCACCCTTACGTCCAATACAAACATAGCTCGCTTAGAGTCCGTGTCTCTAAGTCTGGCAGAAGTCATTCAAGTGACAAATTAATATACTAGCTCCCCTATGTAACACCATCCAAGAGTCAAAGCTGAGAACCTAGCCAAGCTCGTCTCACTAGAGCTCTTCCCATGCCACTCAATTCTAACTTCCCCTGAAAATTCTCACTGCAACAGCACTCCCTGCCAAATGGCATTTTATGACTATCAAGTTTTCCTTCCTTATCAATATCGGCGTCCGAACTTCATCTGCTTCTTTGCAGTACATGACTATTCTTCTGTGCAGCACAGCTCACTCATTCTGAAACTGCTCCTTTCTTGGAGAGGTATTCATCAGCTTTCCATCAATCAGGATGGCATCCTTGTTTCCTCGGAAATACGCTGAGCCTGCAAAGTCCCTAACGAGCTGCGTTAATCCGGGTATCTAGAGCCTGCCACAACAACCGCGAGCTATAAACAATCCAATCCGTCGAGCCCGTCACCGTGACAGATTCCCCTACAAGACTCAGCATCGACGGCCTTGCTACTCGAGGTGCCCATTGAGGCTTTAGTGGAGGTTCAATAACGAAGGACTATGCTAGGGTCATGGCGAAAGAGATTCGGTGGGAGCAAAGACCGGACATTACGGACGGCAACAGCGGTTTGGCAACTTCATCCCGTGTGTCTAAGCGACGACGGATACCTGCTTTGCCATGATACCAATCTATTGGTGTTTTGTTGGCATTCGGCTACGGATAGGTGTTTGATTGTAAGGCAACCCACTATCAGGCTAGTGGAGCCTTGGATACTTGCGTCAAGAAGTTGGGAACTGGGTCCGTCTAGCTGCTGAAGTTTCAATGCGGTAGGCAAACTCGCATTGCGGACGAGTGCCTTCTGTGTTGCTTGTTCTTCGCTCTCAGAGCCCACAACCCGGCAAGAACCTACCAGTTGTGATCAGTCACCTTCCGTTTCACAAGAACCAACAGTCGATCATGTGATCAGACAGCAGGGCATGCTTGAAACCAACCACCCAAAGTGGCCCAATTCGGCTCAGCTGTGTCATCCATCTTTGGTATTGTCGCACAACAACGAATCTCCGTTCTTTTAGCCAGCTTCACTGTTCATCTGTGACACGTTCGCTGCCTGGCTCAATAGAATTCGCTGTCAAGTTGAATTGAGACGAGTCAAGTCAAGTCTAGTCTTGGGTCGATATCGGCTGTTTTGCTGATAGCGATCAACTCTTCGCCAACATCCAGATTCTGTTCCCTTGCATCCGCGTCTGCAACCCCTCACGACCAGCCGCCTGTTTGTGTCGGGCAGCATCCAAGACATTGTGCAGGTGCTTGCTGCTTTGCCGTACAACATTACCCGCTGCTGACTTTGAGCCCTCTTCTTTTAGGTTCCTGCGTTAAACGTATATCGGCTCATGCCATGGAGTTGAGCCAGGAGTCTATTCACGATGTCATTCACCCAACTGCAGCTTTCTCGAATCCTCCACCAAGACATGAACTGGACTCAGTGGTCCAGAGGGATCATTCGGTCAGCTGGCAAGATTCATTGCTAAACCCGAAGAACCGTATTGACAGCCTTGATCTACTGGAACGACCTCTTTGGCGCATCGACGGGTGCACTGCCTTTGGAAGCCAGCTCTATGCTGTACCCTTGTTTATTGTTCCTATGCCCCCGGTTCGGATGGATGTCTTTATTCCTGAGCCTTCAAAGCTCTCGGCTGACCTTCGACGTGTTCTTGATGTTGACGTGGCATTTCATACTACGAGCGCAAAGCGAATCGCGCATCTCGGCATCACTCAACATGTACTCCGTATCCTGCAATATTGGACATCACGCCAGCATGATCCCGTTCAAATCTTCAAGAACGTTCCTTTCGGCTCCAGGATTGTCTTCGGAAACCTACCCGTGAATGTTGCTGATGCAGAGGTCTCGATCGCGCCGACCCATTACCTGGAACGGCAGTTGTTGTCTATACCTGCTCTGAAGGATGCCTGGGGTAGTGATGTTGAGCTACCTCCTACGGTCGATCTCAATGACGTGGTATACGTCTCACAACTGCATGATAGTGTTTGCCTCGTCAATATTGGAGGCAAGACGTGGATTTTCAAGGCCCTCACGAGTTACACCAAGTACCTCTATCATGAGCTAAGACAGCTCCTCACCATCCAACCCCACCCCAACATCGTTGCTCGGCCTGTGCACCTAGTAACAAAGAAGTGCAGTTTTGGGAGTAAAGTGGCCGTTATCGGATTTACGCTCGAGTACCATATCCACGGCAGCCTGCGCGATCTGATTCCCTTCCTCAAACTTCACAATAAGGTGACATTGGCCGATGAGACGAAATGGGCTGTTCAACTGGCATCAGCATTAGTACACCTTCGTACGACCTCTGATGTCTTTTATCCGGATCTCAGATTGGACAACATTGTACTCTCAGCTGCTCGAGATGCTGTGATGGTTGACTTCGAGCAGCGTGGAGTTTGGTGCGAGTTCGCAGCTCCCGAGGTCAATGCTCTAGAGTACGTGAGGCTACTTGCTATTGACGAAGAGATTCCAGCAGAGGTCAGCGAGAAGTACTCGAACCTTTTGACCGAGATGCTCCCAGGATGGGAGACGATGGGCGAGAGCGAGGAGTACAGATGGCCGTCGAAAGGTTACAATGTCCCCTGGGCATGTCTCACTCCAAAGGAGCAGGAGGCTTGCGAGGTGTATATGCTTGGCCGGGTGTTGTGGTGCATTTTTGAGGGAAATAGTGCTCCCCAAAGAGCTGCTGTCTGGCTTTCATATCGATGGGAGCCACTGGTCGAGTTTCCAGGATACACCAAAACTCCTGGCGCTATGCAACGCCTAATCGACCGATGCACCCAAGGAAGGCAGACCGGCCTTAGTAGGCTGATCGTGAGGGAGAGAAACCAGCTCGTGCTTCGAGAGTTCGAGAAAAAGGGACTTTCCACCCCGGATGAAGTGCAGCGGACTGCGAAGGAATGGTGGTCGAGAGAAATCGACGCATCCGAGCACTGGCTCAGAGAAAGAATCGAAGGTATGGAGCGAGGAGACTGGAAAGAGAATTATTATGATCGACCTACTCTGAAGGAGGTTCTCGCGGAGCTGGAAACTTTTCGCGACGAGGCGGGATTCGAGTTTTGACAGGACTTGATTGTGAATTTCATTAGCATATGGCACACTCCACTCAACAGCATTGCGACAGCGCGCAGGTTATTAGACGAGGAGAAAGAGAGATCAGTATCTAGATTCGTTCGGTCAGAGGCATGATTTAGTCAATTTTCTTACAACATTTTAGATAGGCAGTACTCAGTTCGCAAAGGTATCCATATCAATAAACAGGTAGTATGATGCTCTTCCCCAAAACAACACCTTGGCCATTGAACTATGATGCAATGAAGGCCCGGCTCCGTCACTGCCCTCATTTGGTCCGCCTTGTCTTCCGACCACCCATCTGTCCCTGAACAGGTCGCTTAAGGCCAGATCCTGTGCTCGACGTCCTCAATCTCCTCAACATTGCCCGAAACCGCTGCACATAACCCGCTGGTGCACCATAAATCTCGATACGGTCAAGAATCGCTTCGAGGTTGTGTAGGAACTGGCTCGCCGCCTCTGGAATCAAATTAAGCACGTTGAGAATAAAATCTTGGTCCCGGTCGCCGATGAGGCGAAGGTAGAGATTACGCTCGACGCGAGGCGCACGGCTTGAGCCCTGGTCTCTGTTGTGGGACACTACCGAGTCCAGAATATGTACGAGACTGCGGGCTGCAGATAGGGCCTCGAGCACCGATAGAGGACTGTCGCGGGTATATATCTCGTGACGCATGCGTCGAACGCAGCCGAGAATGTGAGAAGCGACCCAAGGAACATCGCAAGGAGATTCGGGGCCTGTATGAGGGCCTGCAGTATCCAGATCTCGCAGGACGCGGTTGATGCGCTGGGTGAGCTTGTGGAAAGGATCCTTGATAGGGTCTTGTGGACGAGATAAGGAGCGGAAGTAGTGGAAGAAGTGATGGTTGTCCAGAAGCATTCGGAAGATGGTTTGCTCGAGATCATAACGCTTAACGGTTTTCTTTCCTAGAGATATCTGATCGAAAATATCTGGGCGGAAATCCTCTGGGCTCACATCGTAGACCGAGGAAAGGATTTCTCGGGCTTCTTGGGCACGGAAAGTATCTGGTTCGTTGTCATATTCTGAGTCTGGGGTAACTAGATGACAGTGCAGTCCATCGGCAAGCACGTCAAGGCGATACTTGGAGATATTCTTGAAGGGGTCGCCCAACTCCTCGGCATATCCTGCTGGGTTCATTTTGAGGGGTTGACTGAGGTCGTTTTCGTACAAAGTCTGCTTCACGATCTGGTCCAGTAGCCACAAGAGGTGCTGGCAAGGCTGTCCGTCGTTCCGGCATGAGCAGCTCAGTTTGGAAGTGCCGTTTTCTGGGGCGCGGATGCGGACAGAACGTGTGACGAGCTCGGTCATCTGGAACGCATATGTGTCGCCAATGCGACGGCATTTTTCCAGAGCAATTTTGGGGGGCTCTTTGAAGGTATCGCGGACCATGGATTGGGTGTTTTCGGGGAGATGGTCGACAAGATATGTGAGCTTAGTTGGCGACCGGATAACAGCTGGCTCTTCATCGTCGAAATCCGAGCTATCGTCTTGGAACTCTGAGCTATCCGAGTCTGTTTCCGACTCAGAAGAAGATTCATCTTGATGAAGCTGCTCTGTTTTCACAGCCAGGGACTGAGCCATGGTGGTGCGAGAGCGGGTTTCTGGAGACATGCTCTCAAGAGATAGTCTACTAAAACGAGATGAAGGAGGAGACATTGACCTGAGAAGAACTGCGATGTGATGATGGTGAATACAGATATCTTGAGGCGGGCTCGATATGGCTTTATAACATACCTCGAACTAACAAGACTGGAGCTTGCAGCTACTTAGAAAATGGGACCCCAACTGCGGCCCATTAACGGTTGGTGATGAGCCTCATGGCCGGGGACAGGACGCATGAGGGTCCCAAGGCATCATTGCCAAGAGAGTCGAACAATTGCGACTATGGTTGCAGATCGAAAGAAAGAATAGACCACTATTCATGGTACTATAGTTTGGGAAGCATATGAGGTCCCGGTTGGGGCTGTGAAGTTCAAGGTGGTATGGTGCATGTCATGACGGGAGATACCCACTGTGGGAGCGGAAGGATTGAATCCTTCGGTAGATGATTGAGAGTGCATGCGTTTTTTTTTATTTGGGGGCTTAATAGCTGAAACTGGAGATCGAGATGATGTTGGAGGTTTTTACGACACTTTGTTATCTTCATTTGTACCTATTAAAGCCACAAAACTGAGTTAACCTAGAAGCCATCTACCAGTTTGACGTAGCTCTACACACGATCCCTCTCCAATGTAATCGATCAATAACTGGATAAATCCACAGGTTCTTCTTCTCTTTCTTGCTTTTCCTGATAATAATGCTAGTCAGGACAAGTTCAGGTTGGTTCACTTCGTTCAAAGCCTCCCACGCTCAGCCACAAGCCCACCGTCTGGCGGTTATACAGCCACTCACAGCTCACCACGGCTATATTGCAACCTCATCCGCGGCCCGGCATGGACTGTATCTGTAACTCCTCCGCCTTCTACAGCATCTTCTCTGTTGGGGGCCGCGGCTGATGCGACCTAAAACGCAAACCGCTTCGAGGGGCCATTTATCTGGCAAGGCGTTTTCTAAGCGACAGCCTGGAAAGCTGGAAGATAGCCAGCTCGAGACCTTGACTTTGTAGATTCCATTGCAATCATGACGAGGTGGAAATATGGCCAAGGCCGCTGTAGTCTGTGTGTTTTTGGATGATGCTGCAATGTTTGTGGTCTGCATCTTGATGATGTGATCTGCGAGCATCTCAAGTTCCTACTCAACTCACCCAAGACCATTCTATCAGGCTGGTCAAGCAATCAAACCATAGGAGAGCCCAGCCGATTTAGGATTGCAAATCACATTCTGTGTTTAAGCCAATGTGATACTTGGAGACAGGCTATCTTTGAGTAACGATTATCTTGGCTGGCTTCAGAACCAAACGGTCCATCTTCTGCCGATAATTCGAGGATATCGTTCGTGTTGAGGGCTCTCCCAAATGCTTTAAAACGGTTGGCTTTAGCCTCGATCGACTTTCAGGTCTGTACATTTGCGGTATTTCGATGCATGATCACCTACGGGGATGTTTGCATTTTCATCTGTTGATGGCGTCTTGATAAGAACCAGGATCCTCGATCTCTTAACTGCAAAAACTATACAAGAACCGGGAGTGGTGCTCAACTAGATACACTGTTGTCGGGGCACAAAGTACACTTCTCTATCGTCACGTTGCGGCGTGATTGTTTGCTACTGACCACATTAACAAACTGTACTATGTGACGCGACGGTGGTTAATAGACTGCCAACCGGCACTTCGATGTCCGTACACTTCGATGTTAGCTGCAACTGAAATCTACGTGGAATTTCATTGAAAATCTTTCACTGGTGATAGCCTCACAAAGCCTACAGGCCCACGATACCGTCTCCTTACGTTGAGCTTCAGGCTGACATGCCCCATGCCAATATCAAAAGCCCTTCCGAGGCCAGGGAGTTCCTTGAGAAAAATTAATTCTCTCTTTACCGAATCAAACTGACTTCATTCTTGCTAATGCTTATCCGTTTCCCTCTCCATTTGTCAATCTCAAATTTTGTGGTATGCGCAACGTTCAAAGCTCGCCGAAGGGAAAATGCCAAGTCATGGCCACTACACGTCACGTATCTGTACGGTCTCGAATCCATCAAGCAGACTGCAACAATGAACGAGGGGGGGTTGGCTTCTCATGGCCAAGACTTCCAGATCGAAGGTAGAAAAAAAAAGTGAAAAGAAAACACGAAACGCAACAAAAGCTATCCACAAGCAACAACGTCATCAAGGCCTATTTATCCCAGGCCAGGTTCCAAAAAGCAGTGTGACTGGTCGTATCGCCACTTGCTGAATCAACCTTGAATTTCCCCAGTGCACCAATTCCCAGGACCGTAAAAGGAGAGGTGTTTGCGTGTCAAGCGAGTCCGAACCAATAGTAAACCACCTCAAAGCTGATGCGTATTTGGGCTCTGGTTTGGAGCCCCCTCCAAAAAGCGATACAATAAGGATACATCATGCACAGGTCAGTGCAGGTCGAAGTCCGTCGTCGAAACGGACGACTCGGGAGGATGCGTGGCTCTTGGCGGTTGCTTTCTTGGTCGGGGTCCTGCCTTTTCGTAGGATCGTCTTCGGATCCGACGAAGGAGACTTGGGAGAAGACGAAGACCGGCCTGCAGACGAGGAAGTCAACTTCCTAGGCAGGCTATCCACAGACCGGTCGGATTGTCAATCGATACCGTGCTGTTGTTTGAGCTGAGCTAAAGATTCCCGGCGGGCTTCGAGGTCCTCTTTTGACTTGGCCATCTTGTCGGGCTGGTGGTATAGAACTGTAAACTATCGTCAGCGCAAATTCAAATCCGAGACTACGCCCGAGGCAATGTCCGAGAATCTAGGCAACAAAGACGGCGAGACGAAGGGAAAGGTGACGCACCAACAAGGTAACGGTTCTGGAAGTTGAAGCCGTTGAGCTTGTCGCAGGCCTGCTTTGCGTCGGTTACGTCTTCATAGACAACGAAGGCCGTGCCCTTGGTGCCGTTGGCGATACCCTGTCGAACCTGGCTACAAAGACCGTCAGTATAAAAATCGTAATGCGCGTATCGACTCGGTGGGATAACATCGTTGTCGTCGAAAGAGTATTTCGAGAATCGGGGTCTGTGCATACCGAATTGGGCCAAATTTTCCGAAGAGGTCGAATAACTCTTCTGGAGTAACGTTGTAACTGTAAGGCGAAATCGATCAGTCGTGGATCAGGCGCGTAAATTTATTATCATTCCTATCATACCTCAAGTTCTTGACGAACAGAGCTCTAAAAAACAGTTAGCAAAATGCAATGAAGCGTAGGTATGTGTCAATAGGGTCGATCAGGGTCGAGAATGCGATGAGTGATGATGGGGCGCAAGACTTCGAATATTGATTCGTGGTGGTTTTCCAAGGCGTGGAAGTGGCAGCAACTCACCGATTGACTTCTGGGGCTAATTTACCGCCGCGACTACTCATCTCTTGGATGATGTTGATGTTGATGATACAGGTTCTGTAGGGAACGGAGAGGGCGCGGTGGGCGGTATACGGGACGGAGAGAAGATGGAATTGAGCGGAGCGGAGACGGGAGGACGGCGACGAAGGCGAGATCGATAATTGTGCACGTGACCCCGGCCAAGTCGGACCACAGTACGGGCGGAGCGATGAGAAAAGGCTTCTGATTGGATAGCAGGGGTTGGCGTGATTCAAGGCGGAGAGCGGACAGCAACGGCGTCACTTGAACTGTGGCACCTGTAGATAGATACCTGGAATTCCAACGATAAAGAAAATTAATGAATGGGAGAGAAATGTTGTTTGTGAATCAAACACTCCCTAAGTTGGGTAATTAAACCTTTTCTCTTGTGTTTGCTGTACAAGTAATTCCCGAAATCTTTTTCTACATCTTTCCATCATATGCATCATGCGACCCAACAAAGTATCCCGTCACCGCATCTATCCGTACTCAGGCCAGGCTGTAGAGTAACCTGGGGCTACTTGAGGCTCACCGAGGTATTGTGTGACCAAGGCAGATAAGCCAAGGTACCATGCAAGTGCAGCGAGACGTGGAGTCGCGTGCCCGCCGATAGAACACAGGCGGCACTTCTAAGCCGAGGCGCGGATGAAGAAAGGCCCTGCAGCACCTGTCTCTAGCGTCTCAGGTCTCAGGTATCACTGCAGCTGTGCGCAACCCGGTCGCCTGGACACGTGGAGGACTTGATTTCAGGGATCAACCAATGTCAGTCAACAAGAAGTCCAGGTTAGCTGAATGCAGGTGCTGCAGGGTGTTGGATAGTGTCAATTCGAGCCATCAACGTAGTTATGAGCAGCATTTATGTGCCTAGTATTATAGCTACATGAAAGACAATATCAGGATCGGAATATCTAAATAATTCGTATTGAATTAGTGTTTCGTGTTCTGAAACCATCAGGTCGTTGGCAACGCTATCGATAATTTCTCTATCGTAGGGCCGAATTGTGGCTCTCCACTGATTAGAGCTCGGTTCATCCGTCTGCGCTGACTCGATACGGCGTATGATGTCAAAAGACTCACCCTGAGCAACAGCTGAATGAGTAATGCAAGACTTTGAAAGCAACAGCAACTCCAGAAAGCTTAGGCCGCGAGTGCCTGCATGCACTAGTTGCAGTTGCCTGGAGAAAGCGTGAATTTGATATTCAATATCAATTATTTAACTAACTTCGTTTCGCTTTACTTCGCGTATACTTCGTAGAAGAGTTAACAGACATTTACCTACCCACAACAAACATCAATGATCACTCTTTTAAGCAATATTGTTCGACTTACAAACATAGAGTCATCAGCTGTTGTCAGCTGTTGTCATCGCTGAACAGATCCCCGGCGACCGGCTTTCACCTGAGCGAGATATCTATTTCCTGCATGCTCGCCCTGCGCGAGCTGCTCCATCACATCCTTCGGAGCCTTCTCACTCGCGCGCACAAGGCCTGATCGACATGGCTGACTCCACAAAGTCGCGCTTCGGCCATAATGTTCTCTCCACGTTCGATGTTTGGCAAGACTCCCGGGATTTCCTCGCCGACGTCATCGAATCCAGTCAGGCACCAAGCGAAACAGAACAACCTCTCCAGGAGAGCCTCTTAGCAAGCGCGCAAGACTGGCACTATCTGATCGAATGCGCCAAATCTATGCGACAAGCTCGTGGATACGACAAACACAGCTTAAACGGGCAAGATGTGCTTGCATATGTATGGTGCATACTGGAAGGGCGGGATCCCCCGCCAAACTCGGAGCCTTGGGAATCTACTGACAGGCTCATTGCCCGGGCCAAAGAGCTGGAGGGCGACCCCGAAATCCGACCACCTTCCACCCCCAGACAATTGGATAAACAGCGGCAGCGGCGGCGTGACCCTGAGTCTTTAGCAAAGACAAAGAGTCGCCTTACAACATCCCATTACTGGTCCGACCAACCTCAAGAACAACGCCCAAAAGAGAGCCACAAGTGGAGTATTCCGACTCAATTACCTCTGGCTTCCTCACAGGCACGTGTCTCTGTGGCACCACAAACATTTGAGCATGGCACTTCTCGAGGCCCAAGTGCTGATGCGCTCACACAAGGGCAGGGTTCCCCACCAGAAGCCGCTCTGGAAAGCTGGAGTATGATGGGTGATAAGACCCTGAGTGTGAAGCCTATCAGTACCATCTCCCCATACTTTACACCACCAACCACTGCTTCAGAGGGAAACAAGCCTCCAACACGAAAACGACCACTGCGTGGAACCATATCTGCAGTGCCTTTCGCGCCCCTCACCTCACAAAAATTTGGTCTCATCCAAGAGGTGTTTGCGCATGAGCCTTTCTGGCTGTTGATCGCCGTGACATTTCTAATCCGGACTAAGGGTCTACAAGCCATTCCTGTGTTCTACAAGTTCAAAGAGCGATTTCCAACTCCCAGTGAAATCGTCGACCCTACGAACACTGATGAGATTATTGGCATGATACGCCATCTGGGACTTTCGGTCCATCGCGTAGCTTTGATGCAAAATTATGCCCGAGGTTTCCTGTACAACCAGCCAAGTGCTTCCAAAAGCTACAAGGTAAAGAACTACGACCGCAGAGACTTTGACCCTTCAGCGAGAATATGTCAACATGACAGAGAAGATTTCTCATGTTCCGATGAAGACGTAGACGAAGACCTAGAAACTTGGGAGATTGGCCACCTCACCCAGGGCAAATATGCTATTGACAGCTGGCGCATCTTCTGTCGGGACGAACTACTTGGCCGAGCAACAGACTGGAACGGCGGGGGCCGAGAGCCAGAGTTTCAGCCTGAATGGATGAGGGTCCGGCCAGATGATAAGGAACTCAGGGCATATCTCAGATGGATGTGGATGAAGGAGGGTTGGGAATGGGACCCAGTCTCTGGCGAGCGTACCGTGTTACGTGAAGAGATGTGGAGAGCTGTTAACGAAGGGGGAGTTGAATATGATGATGAGGGCGGATTGAGGATGCTGGATGAGTTGAGAGGGAGTTGAATGACTCTTTGACTGTCTTGGAATAGAGTTGGGGGCTTAGAACTGTCTACTAAGTGTTGAGGATAAAATGACTAAGCTTATTGATACTGTTGTTAAACAAGTAGTCACTTGGATCAACAAACACGAGAGAATATTATGTAGTATCGAACCGTCTAAACAGATACGAAGACAAAGAGCTCTAGCTTGCCGAGTCTAGGCTATTCAGAGAGAAAGATATGATGCGCCACTGAGATAGCGCCCATTGGAAAAGTTTCCATTCTTGGAGTCTTTAGTTCCCGGCCCTAACCAAAGTTGTGATGGGGGTGGCTGGGGCCCTTGTTTACCTGTCCTGCCCTGGGCTGTACATACGAGGTCTGGGAGCCCTACCTAAATCCGCTGGCAAGGTTTGAGTTGCCAAGTACCATTCGTATGTTCGGCATTACTGTTTAGTACCTTAGTAGGTAGCTGTGTCTTGAAAGTCTCAGTCGAGGCACAAATAGAAAGGGAGGTAGGGAGCTAAAAAGTGGGACGACAACATGCTCCATCACGGGATCTCTAAAGGACACCGTTGTACAATCAGACCTTACCTTACAGCTTCCACTATTACTACTATCACTTTCCTTGACTTGTCTGAGGTCATCGTCTCCAATTGAATCACAAAGGACAGCTCGCCTCGACGCCTCAGTTCTTCTTGTCTCTCCTTGCCCTTTCCCTCACTCTTTTTACCTTATCTTTACCTTGAACCTTTTGTTTGTCAAGCTTCTCCCACCCGTTTGCAATTCCTATTGCTTATTCTCTTCGGCCGATCTCCAAACAACCCTTTCGGCCCAGTTCCCGAGCTTCTCCAGCTGCTTGGGTTACTTCCTTCTATCCTCATCCACACGACGACAAGCCAACCTCTATCGCTGCCAAAGTAATCCCGTCGTGTCTCGTCCAGCAGGTCTGCACGGGATAAAAGCTTCCTTCGACACTCTACAGCCATGTCCCAGCGATTCAACTCTAGCTACGGCCTCGGCGGCCCCGCGCCTTACGGCGGCTCCCAGAACGCCGATCCTCAGCAGGATGAGGGCTTTCTTGGCCTGGTTCGAGCCCAGACCAGCAAGCTGGAGGATCAGCTCGACACCATCTGCGAACCGATCAAGCCGTGAGTCGAGCGACGTCTTTTGAAAGCGCGTTTGGAGCTCCGAGAGCTGACCTTTGTCTCTGTTGACAGTTATCTCCCTGCCATTGGCCGCTTCTTGATCGTCGTTACGTTCTTTGAGGATGCCCTCCGTATCGTCACTCAATGGTCCGACCAGCTGCTCTACCTGAAGGACTACAGGCACAGTAAGATGCGATTCGCGCACCGGGAAATGTGGTCGTTCACTGACACTCAACAGTTCCTTGGGGCATCACGCACCTTTTCCTCCTTGTCAACATTATCGCCATGTTCTCCTGCTCCGTTATGGTCATCGCCCGAAAGCACTCCGACATGGCCGTTTTCGGTCTGATGGGCGTTGTTATCACCCAGGCTCTCGGTTACGGTCTCATCTTCGATCTCAACTTCTTCCTCCGAAACCTGTCTGTCATTGGTGGCCTGGTCATGGTCCTGTCTGACTCGTGGGTTCGCAAGACTCAGGTCTTTGCTGGTCTTCCCCAGATCGATGAGAAGGATCGCAAGATGTACTTCCAACTGGCTGGCCGTGTCCTCCTCATCTTCCTCTTCGTCGGATTTGTCTTCAGCGGAGAGTGGTCGCTCTGGCGCATCATTGTCTCGGCACTTGGTGGCGTCTCCTGCATCATGGTTGTTGTTGGATTCAAGGCCAAGTACAGCGCTACTCTGCTGGTTGTCATTCTGAGCATTTTCAACCTCTTGGTCAACAACTTCTGGACGGTAAGTTGCAGAATGCAGCACCTGCAAATCCGTTTTTTTGCAAAAACTAACAGTATACAGCTCCACGAGCACCACCCCCACAAGGACTTTGCCAAGTACGACTTCTTCCAGATTCTGTCCATCGTCGGCGGACTCTTGCTCCTTGTCAACAGCGGCCCCGGCCAGTTCAGCATCGACGAGAAGAAGAAGGTCTACTAAGTCTGGGGTATGCGAGCTACGTCCAGTACGGGATGGGCGCCGAGGTGTCCGGCGTTGGCAGGGCATTTTATATTTACAATTTTGGGAAGGATCCGAAAAGTTGCGCTCGAGTGAACACTGCCGAGCGAGTTATACGTATGGTGGTGGGGGAGCACCAGGCTTGATACGATATATGGAGACTATAAACCTGCTTCTACAGCACTTCAGGTGGCAATGAATACATGGATGATATTTCACCTTGGTTGATATGGCAGACAGCTCGGGATGTGTGGCTGGCGCCCAGACTTATGTTTCTGTTTGAATGATCCCCCTTGACCCGAGGCAAACGCTAAGTAGCAAACGTCTACGGGTGTTGTGTTCAACCGGGGGGTTAGTTTCTTGTGTATCTTATATATAACGATCAACGTTGAATGCAAAGGAAAGAGACGAGATCTGTTTGAGCACAATTGATGTTGTATGTGACCCTAGTGCCATTGATCCGGATCGATCCATGCGAGTAAACATTGATATCTGGAGACGGATACAAGTGATGGGGGTTTTCTAATAATTGAAACGATTGCAGTCTAAGCAACACATGAATACCCCCAGCCAGTTCCTCAGCCCATATTATTTATTTTCTATGATGGATGCCAAGGTTACAGGCCTCATCCTTGTTCCCCGCAACACAACCTGCTCACCAACACACAAAAAGCTACACTTTTACAACACCACGAGAACAACATTATTTAGCAAAAATCAACAAAAAACATACAACAGCGGGGATTCGCTGGTCGTCACCGACCCAACTACTAATCCGCCCCTTACTAGCTTGACTCTGGGAGAGCAGACGGGATCCCGTATTTTCTAGTAGGTATGGTCGTATGTGATGGT
>JABEXW010000082.1:0-81116 GCA_013266185.1 Fusarium sarcochroum | reverse complement strand
CCCCCTCCCCGTAACACTCTTCCCCCTACCCTGTCTGTTCCGGCCGTGCTGATTTGGTGCTGGTGTTGGCGCTGGTCCCTTTTGCCTTACCTTGCCTTACCTGGTCTTGCCTTGCCTTGGTTTCTTGCCTGGCTTGGTTTTCTACCCAACTAAGCAAGGTGCTGTACCGACCGGTATCTGTGCTGTGCTGTGCTGCTTCATTGAGGCCCACTGCGCGCCGTTCAGTTCTGCCACTACCACTACCACTGCCCGCGGCCTGTGCCTCTCTCTGCCCGTGCCTCTTCTCCTCTGCTCTGCTCTAGTTACCAGTCGCACGTCAATTAACCGTGCCTATCTCCCACTCCCGCTCACCTCTTGTTGCAGGTCTCAAACTTCCGTCGACCACAGCCTCCTCCTCACTCTCCACCTCCACCCATTTGCTGCACCAGCGCCCAAAACGCAACTCCATACCAATCTGCTACCTACCTACCGCAAATCGCATCCACCGCAATCCTCACTTCAACCACCTTCGTCCGCCATCAACAATACAACACATTCTCTTTGCGTCGATTTCTCCTCCATCTTCCGACTTCTCCTCGATATCGATACCGACACCGACTTTGATCTTCTCCGCTCAGCCAGTCTCCCCGCTCTCTCACCGTAGTCGCGCGCATCCGCCCGCCAATAGAGCTTGACCACTCTCGACCGCTTGCATTTCGCCTTAGCATAGTCGAGCTCCTACCGAGGAGCCTTTGAGAGGAACAATGGCGGTTGTCGCAACTATCAAGTACGTTTTATCGCCTGGGCTCGTGATGCCTTGCTACGGTTTTCCCTCTCTCATTCAGGTTGTCCTTGTCTGAAGCACACCCTGGGCAAGCCTGCGCATCGGCTTTGCATGCCGCCTCGCCCCCTTCTCGCCATTTGCACAGTTGTTCTTGGAGCTAATTCATCCACCCCCTTATCTAGGTGCGTTGTCGTTGGTGACGGTGCTGTTGGAAAGACTTGCCTTCTCATCAGCTACACAACAAACAAGTTCCCCTCCGAATATGTCCCGACCGTTTTCGATAATTACGCTGTCACGGTAATGTGAGTTTACCTACACGCCCATCAGATCGACACCAGCCCCCCACACCGCACCCCCACATGTAAAGACGTCTTCTGCTATCAATGCCATGATCGACCCCTGGTAGCAGTAGGATATCGAGTCTTATAATCACATAGACGATCTACTCATATTTTCACTGGACACCAAGATGGATGGTTTTGGAGGGCGCGCTGACTGGTTGTAGGATTGGTGATGAGCCATACACTCTCGGCCTGTTCGATACTGCTGGTCAAGAAGATTACGACCGACTGCGACCTCTCTCATATCCCCAGACCGATGTCTTCCTCGTCTGCTTTTCCGTCACCTCGCCCGCCTCATTCGAAAACGTACGCGAGAAGTGGTTCCCCGAGGTCCGCCACCACTGCCCTGGTGTCCCCTGCTTGATTGTCGGTACTCAGGTAGATTTGAGAGACGACCCTAGCGTTCGCGAGAAGCTGTCGAAGCAGAAGATGCAACCAGTGCGAAGGGAAGACGGCGAGCGAATGGCCAAGGATCTGGGTGCAGTCAAGTACGTCGAGTGCAGTGCTCTGACGCAATACAAGCTTAAGGATGTCTTTGATGAGGTATGTCAATATGGGTCAAGATTTATTTGCCTATTCGAGATCGCCTGAATATTTACTAATTGTGCCATGTAGGCTATCGTGGCAGCCCTCGAGCCCCCTGCCCCAAAGAAGAAGACGCACAAGTGCCTTGTCCTATAAACGGACTGAGGCAAGCCGCGGCCGAGCCACGACACCGCCATTCTCCTACCTCCCCTGGAAGTGGTAGTCAGCCAGGAACACGCTCAATAGATAGGCACGAATAGAGTTCTTTGGTGAAGGCACGGCGAGACGACATTGGGATGATCTAAGCGGACGGAACGGAACGTGAGGGGTTTCACAGAGATTGGCCGTCCTATGCTTGACGTGGACCGGATAACGGAACGAAGCTCGGGGAGCAGGCGTCTTGTTCCGTGACGAAAAGACGAAGGGTATGAAGGGCGACGCAGACGAGAAGCTGTCGAGGGTCGCTGAGCGTAGCCCTTTTCAGCCGGAGCTTCTCTTGATGAAGAGCCAGTCCTGTCCCGTGGGCCTCTCTGAGTTTCTTAGGGCCGGAATCTACAAAGCAGCTTGTTCTTTGATCCTCTCGAGGTATTGAAGGGGGTGAGGGAAAGGACCCAGGAACGCGGATGGAACACGACGACCATACATCCAGGCGGGAATGCTTTGATAGGACAGTTTGGCGATTGGGGTGCAATTTACATCGATGTCTTGTCTTGATTCATATTAAGTTATAGAAAATTTTGCATTTCGACTTTGGGTCTTGGATGGAATATCATGTTGGCTTATATTCAAGGTTGAAAAGGCAACCAACATATGACAGTACGCGGGCTAGCAATGGCAAGTGATATGACGTATGGACCCTGTATTTTAGTCAATTATACATATCCAAAGTAGCATAATATCTGCAAAGCAAACAACCAGCCTACTAGTACAGTACCCAGTACTTTGACGAGACAAACATCTGGGCCTTGAAGTACCGGCCGGTCAAAAGATCCGACGCCCCGGGCTGGTTCTGTGGCTGACCGCCGGGATAACTGGAATGAGTACGAAACGGACTGCAGATATAGGAACCGGGCTTCTGGTATCCCAGTGAGGAAGATTTCTTTGTAGTTCATGATAACATGTGAGGTGTTGTGGTCGAGAGACCCGAGATCTATGTATCTGGTCGTTGACTTAGTAACTTGATCACCTACCATGTCCTACGACTCGAGAACAAGTTGATAGCCATAAAGAGCACAGTTCTATTTGGTTGGCAGCGAAGAGATCATGTTACTAGAAAATCCCGGTGTCAAAAGCTGTGGTATTAATCAATAACTGGAGATAAAACGGGTTGTCTTAAGAATACCGCATGAGGTGCCCTGTCGCCCCAACTTTCCTATCTCAACCTAGTTCCAACGCAACTGGACCCATTTCCCGGCCACTATCTCGCAACCCCAAAGTGAAATCATAGAGAGCTTCTGCGATTCTATGCCTTAAACAGGTAAATTGCCTCTTTAACCCCAAGAGGGCGGGGAAGAGAGCGAACTGCGGGGTGGTTTTGTCGACCAGTCTCCAGTGACGGCTGGGTCGATTGGCCAATCATATGGTCGAAAGAGTCTGTTTTTGAGGCTTTGTTCAACTTGTAAAAGGGCGTACAGTGGCATGCCTGATGGATCTTGACTCGTGGGGCCGGGTGGCCGCCGGCGGAAGAGGTGGAGGGCATGAGGGATCGTGACTATATTAGACCTCGCTGCTTTCCTCTCTTTCTGTTTCTGTTTCTTCTTTTCTTCTGATTTCAAGTCAAGTTCTTGGTTGAATTCGTCGGTGACTTATATCTTGTAGTCATCATGAAGTTCTTGAACGTTCTCGCGTTGGCGGGGCTGGCAACAGCTTGCGCTCATGATCATGACGATAAGGAGTGGACAAAGGAGGAACTCGATGAGCTTGAGGCGAAATGGGGTTACGAGGTATGTTGGAACCTCTCAGTAGAGAGCCCCCTGCGTGTCATGACGATTGCATCATGAACCATCATGAGAAGTACTTATGCTGACCCTCTCTCAGTGGCCTTTTGCCGGCATCAACACCTTCGCTCATCTCAACCACGTCAAGTGCCTCACTGAGCCCACCGAGCCCTTCGATATTGCCATTGTGGGCGCCCCCTTCGACACAGCCGTGAGCTACCGTCCAGGAGCTCGCTTCGGCCCTCGAGCTATCCGTTCCGCCTCTGCCCGTCAGACGTCGATGCGAGGCTTCAACCCCCGAGCTGGTATCAACCCGTACCAGAACTGGGCCAAGATTGTTGACTGTGGTGATATCTCTATCACTCCCATTGACAACAACATTGCCCGTGAGCAGATGACTCAGGCGTTCAAGCAGCTTGGTCGACGCAAGACGGTGTCTGCGCTGGCCCCTAAGCCTCGACTTGTGACGCTCGGTGGCGATCACTCTCTGGCTCTGCCTGCGCTCAGGGCTTTGAACGAGATTCATGGCAAGCCAATTCAGGTTCTGCACTTTGATGGTGAGTTGAGACAATTTGGAGGCTGTTGAGAGAGACCAGCCTCTATCTGAACCTACCCACAAAAAACACCATCACTAACACATTCTTCACAGCTCATCTCGACACCTGGAACCCAGCTTCGTACCCCTCGTGGTGGGGAGCCACCCACTTCACCCACGGCTCCATGTTCTGGATGGCCAACAAGGAAGGCCTCCTCTCCAACTCTTCCTCTGAGCGCTCTGTCCACGCCGGCCTGCGCACCCGCCTCTCGGGTGTCGACTTTGCCGACAACGAGGACGACACATCCCAAGGCTGGGTCCGCTTCACCGCCGACGATATTGACGACATTGGCACCAAGGGCATCATTGATGGCATCCTCAAGGTCCTCGGCACCGAGAATCCCGTCTACCTCTCCGTTGATATCGACGTCCTCGACCCTGCTTTTGCTCCTGGCACCGGCACCCCTGAGCCTGGCGGTTGGTCCACTCGCGAGTTCATCCGCATCCTGCGTGGTCTTGAAGGATTGAACCTCGTTGGTGCTGACGTCGTTGAGGTGTCTCCCGCTTATCAGAACGGCGGTGAGGAGACAGCCCTGGCCGCTGCTCAGGTTGTCTACGAGATCATCAGCTCTATGGTGAAGCGAGGACTTCATGACGGTGGTAAGGAGGGCAACGGTGGCAATGCCGCTACTTCCAAGGATGAGTTGTAAAGAAGCATATTCTTGTGAAGACCTGACTGGAAAGTCGGGATATGATGTGGCTACAACATGTAGCGTCATGTTTTATGAGTGATGAGATGGGAGAGGGTAACTGTACGCGAATTTGTGTTTTACGTTAAAGGGTTGCTTCTTATGAGATAGAGAAGGCATGTAACATAAGGGGAAATATATCTTGAAAGAAACTACTTACCAACATTCTGATGCAACTCAAGATTATACATGCGTGAACCAACTAAGTGTAGTTCATAGACTGTTGACTTATACACGAAGAACACCGGAGAATAGTCCAGGACTACTATAACTTGGTTTCCCCCCTCATTTCTGAAAATGTCAGTTTTCATAAGTAGAAGCGTTTCACGAAGTGGTTCCGTATAGTAAGGGCCTAGTAGCAATGTGTCTTGTCAATGCTGGATATCAGGTCAGGCAGAGACGTTTCAGTGGTTCCGCATTTTAATCCATGAGACATTTCGTCTTATTGGCATGCAGTTTTCAGCCTCAGGGCCGTACTCAATGACATTTAAGTGTTTATCAGATCCACTGATTCCAAGGCTCTTTTATGCAATCCCCTCGCTCGAATGGGGCGTGTCTGTTACAAATACACCAACGGTTTGAGGGGAACCATGGGGAGGCTTCATGTCATACGGCTCTTGGACCTATATGCGGCATGTGAGCTATTGGGAGAAGTGGCACTAAATGGATCGTGCTCTACATGGTAGATATCTTGGTTAATTAAATATGATTTACGTGGTGTAGCAAACATTCGCTAATGTCCTGCCATCCAGTGGCTCGCTTCAGATAGACAACCGACGATCTGATATATACCCAAGTCCCTGGGCTGGTCAGTCCTAGGCAGCGATTGAACAAAGATGAGTATGGAGAAGAGCATGGCAAAACATGGCAAAGGGGGCAAGGAGTGGCAGGGATGATAGGCGAAGTCTTGTTAGTCGAGGGGCTCGATTCTTGGGAGCTTGCCAACCTGGCATTGCAGCCGGTCCAGGCGTAGTAGCATCGGGGACGTGGGATCAGAGATGGGACCACTAGTAGTAAATGAATGCGACCATCAGACCGACGTTTTTTGTTTCTCTCTCATAAAGTGGAGGTCAAGTTAGACATGACACTTCTGTAGGAACAAGCAGAAGTGAAAGGTGTGATGTGATACTCAGCGTCAAGGTCACGCGCTGGCGGAGCATAGAGAGCGGGTGGCGCGTTTGCGAAGCGCCTGAGACGCTTCCGAAAATAGTATCGATTCCCATCTGTCTGAAGGCGATTGTGTTTGGGAATGAGATGCTTCAAGACTAGGGCCCGTGGTGATGTTTCACGGCGACGGGGGGGCTTGTATGTAACAAGGGGAGAATACGAATCGAATCGAATCGACTTTGCTCGGCTCGCTTGTGCAACCACGGTAAAAAAGTAACAAAGAAGACAGTTGTCTGTAGTAGCCGCCGTGGAGGGGCCTATTCTGCGTGTCTTATATGGGCGGTTGGATGTTTAACTAAGGTAAGGTGTGGATATGTGGTGATACAGCAAATTATTGAGTTGTCTTGATTTTTCAGTGGCTGCAAGAGCTGATGTCATATCTCGAACGAGATCTTCCTTATGGCACAGTTGTCAAACAGCTTCCATCATCACTACGAAAGGAAGTCTTCTTTCATGTTGAGGGGGTTTGAGCGTTTCAAATGGCGCGGGCGAATTAACTCTTTGAGCAAGTTTAGCGCGTAGAAACGGGCGGACCGTCAGACCCACTACATAGGGGTCCAAGATGGAAATGCAGGGGAGGAACATGAGTAAGTTGAACGTGAGCTGATTCATATTGTAGACGATAGCTGGAATAGATGCTATAGAGGGGAATAGTAACCAAATTACATACTACACAGCTATCATAATCATACTTGTGTCCTCGATTGGTGACATTTCCATCTATAGCTTCTCGTAAACACAAAGTTTACTTGGCATCCATTGCATCCAATTTCATCATGGTAATGTACTATTTTCTATCCGGATCCAGACCTGTCTTGAATAGCTTAGCTCACGACTGTTTTCATCTATGGGAACTCCATTTCCGAAACTATCTGCCTGGCAATCAAAGACAGCCCGCACCAAGTGTACTGTACCCCTTTCCAGAACCTGGAGTCGCGTGGTATTGTCACCGGCAGATCCAAGCCAAAGCTGATTGACAGGCAAGGAGGTGACTTTTTTTTTTCCAGATGGACGGGATTGGATAGGATGTTTTGCAGGGGGGAAGCTTGTCTCTATGTAACACTACAGTACAGTACCACCGGGGAGACTATCAACGCCCAACGTCAGGCAACGGAAACGGGGATGAACGAACGTCTATACGTCAGTGAATAACTGCTATTGATGGAAACAGCATCATCCTAGCTCTTAATGTATGTAATCGGTAGATCTTATATCCAGCTCTCGTACAGTGTCGTGTGCAGAGAGTTCTACCAGACCTTCAGAGACAATCAATCGACATGATCCCTGTCAGGGTCATTAAACTATCGGAGCAGCCAATTCCAACCTTGACCCCCTTTAGGCAATGGTCCCCTCGTTAGCCCTTTCGCCTCGCCCCTGGATGTTGCCCCTGGCTAGGCCTACTCTACTGCAGAGATTCTTTTTTCCCCCAGAGCCGGAGCCCAGAGCCTCCACAGCCAACAGATGATGCGCTGTCGCTCACAATTCTTTGACAAGAGTGTCCCCCCTGAACGATCCAATGCTGGCAACCAATCCTTTTCGTCTGCTAGTCCCAGGCTCGCCGTTGTCCGTCGTCGGTCGCCGCCTGTAGTCTCTGGCCTTCTAGCTTCTAGGCTCTAGCCATCTGAGTCCTAGCTCAATAGCTCCCATCTTTAGCCTCGACCGTTCATTTTGTGTGGGCGTGGGCTTGGGCGTGTGCATGTGCATGCATTCATTCATTGTGCAGTGCGTGCATGGACGTTAGTTACCGCGAGCGTGTCCTTCTTTTTCATTGCTCCTGAAGCGTCGACTGTGAATTGACCGCCTCTCACGATTCTTTCTTTCATGCAGTTGGTTAGTGGAGGCATTGGATAATTATCATCATTGTTGCATTCATTCGTTGCTGCTCATCAGCTCCTTCCTTTCTTCCTGTCTTGACTCTTTTCACTGATTATTCTTTCCTCTTTACGTTATTCGTACTTACCTTACATTACCATCCTCTTATTCATCATCTTCATCTCATCTTCTTCATTTCATATCCCTTCTCATTCATAACTCCACACACCCACCGACCCTCCTCCACCTCATTCCCTACCTGGTCCGTCTGGCCTTTTTCTCTCCCTCCCTGGCGCCTCTTTGCTCATTTAGGCCTTATTACCTTGCATTATTTTATTTCCTAACTTACCTACTGGACTGGTCCCTCCTGTACCTGACCTACATACAGCTAATCGCTTTTGTCGGCCTGAGGCTCACCTCACACCCCCCCCCTGTGTTTCTTGGTCCCTGATCTTTGGAAGTGAATGTGGACGACATCGCAATTCATCCCTCTCTCTCCCTCTTTTGATTCCTCGTTTCCCTCCACATTTGTGCCGTCCTCTCACCGACGCCGACTCTTGTCTCTTTTTCTTCTCCTCTCTACTCACTCACTGTCAAAGGCTCTCGTTATTCCTTGGCAGATGCAGTGTCGTCTCTCTTCCTTCTCTTGAGACAATACTTTTCGGCTTCATCGACGCTCGTTCCGGCCATATTGCTTTATTAATATTTTGATCTGCTCACCTTCCCCTGGATTTCCATCCTAAGTTACGCACTCTCGTGCCTTACGTTTCTCATTCGACATTTCGATACTCTCGCTCTTGCTACCGGTTACCATTATTTTGCATCTTCAGCCTCGACAAACTCGCCGGTTTCGACTCGGCCGAAGTTATTCAAATTCGATCCCGATATATACTAAACGGTCGCTTCCTGGAACGACTTTTGTGATTTCAACGAGCTGCTTCGTCTTTCACCTTTGGATACGTCGATACGCTTCATAATACTCGATTTGATCAGCCTTGTTCTGCATAACTAGTTGCTTCAGCATCGCTCTCCGGACCCCTTTTTTTCTAGATTTGATCTCGATACCTTTGACAGTTCACCTCCCCTGAAAGACAAGCTCTGCTGTGCAGCAAGTGAACTCGAGACTCGGACCGTCTGAAGTTACTCAGTCGGACCATCTTCCCAACTTCGCAGCTCTCTCCGTGCCTCACTCGGGCACGTTCAATTCTTCAAAACGGCTGTACTGTCGCACGTCGGGCGGGACTCGCTCGTCCCCCCTCATCTGCTCGGTATGCAAGACCTCAACGGACCCGTTGGCCAGGGCGCCCCTAATGGCCCTGCCAATCGCTTCGGACACGCTTCCAAGCCTTCCAACAGCGATACTGGTTTCTCCCATGGTGCCTTCAACTCCAACATCTCGGGCTTCGCCGATCGACACCCTCGACGAGGCAACATCCCCTCGATCAACACTCAGCCTCAGCCCATGGCCCAGCAGGTTTCCCACAATGGAGTGGATATGACTACCCCTGGTACCGCATTTGACATGCAATTCACTCCCCTTCTGCCCTCTCAGTTGCTGCTCGGCAGCCCCTTCCAGCCCGGTACACCAGCTGCCTTTGCCAGTCCTCAGTTCCAGAGCCTTCCCGGATACCAGCAACCCCAGCAGGGAAACAACCAGCAGCAGAATGGTATCGCTAGCCCTGTTCAACAGAGCATCTCACCTCAGTCGTACCAAGGAATAGTCTCTCCTTCTACCTATGGTGCCCCTCAGTTCTATCCGCCCCAGTCTCCCACCGGCGGCTTCGGCATGCAGGCACCTCTGCCTCCCACCTCGCCCGTCTCAATGGGATCCGGTGTTGTTACAGGGACAAGCCGAACAGTCTACCTGGGTAACATTCCTCCTGACACTGTTGCTGAGGAGATTCTTGGTCATGTTCGAAGTGGTCAGATCGAGTCAGTCCGTCTGTTGCCTGACAAGAACTGTGCTTTCATCTCATTTCTCGATGCTAGCTCCGCCACTCACTTCCACTCTGATGCCATCTTGAAAAAGCTCTGCATCAAGGGCCAGGACATCAAGATTGGTTGGGGTAAGCCTTCTCAGGTTCCTACTTCCGTTGCCTTGGCTGTGCAGCAGTCTGGAGCGTCACGAAATGTCTACCTGGGTAACTTGCCTGAGGAAGTCTCTGATGAGGAACTGCGCGAGGACTTGGGTAAGTTCGGTGCTATTGATACTATCAAGATTGTTCGTGAGAAGAACATTGCCTTTGTGCACTACCTCTCGATTGCCAACGCTATCAAGGCTGTGTCTCAACTTCCTCAGGAGCCCAAGTGGCAGGCTCCTCGTCGCGTGTACTACGGCAAGGACCGCTGCGCCTATGTTTCTAAAACGCAGCAGCAAAATGCCGCCCAATACTTGGGTATCGCCCCCGGCTATGCCCACATGCTGACAGGTGCCGACCGCGACTTGATCTCGAACGCCCTCGCCCAGCAATCTGTTGCCGCCGCCGCTGTCGCTACGACCGCTGGTGGCATCAACAACCTTGGTAACCGAACTATCTACCTTGGCAACATCCATCCGGAGACGACGATTGAGGAGATTTGCAATGTGGTTCGCGGCGGACTTCTCCACCACATCCGTTACATTCCCGACAAGCATATCTGCTTTGTGACTTTCATCGATCCTACCGCTGCCGCCTCATTCTACGCTCTCAGCAACATCCAGGGCCTTATGATCCACAACCGACGCCTCAAGATCGGCTGGGGCAAGCACTCTAGAGCTCTTCCTCCGGCCATTACTCTAGCTGTGAGCGGAGGTGCTTCCCGAAACGTTTACATCGGTAACCTTGACGAGACTTGGACTGAGGAGCGTCTACGACAGGACTTTTCTGAGTACGGTGAAATTGAGCTTGTCAACACTCTGCGCGAGAAGAGCTGTGCCTTTGTCAACTTCACCAACATCGCCAATGCCATCAAGGCTATTGAGGCCATCCGAGGCAGGGAAGACTACAGGAAGTTCAAGGTCAACTTTGGCAAGGATCGCTGCGGAAACCCCCCTCGTCAGATGCAGCAGTCCCAGTCTCCTCGTGGAGATGGCGTCTCCTCTCCCCCGCCTAACGGATCCCAGAACAGCGGTTCTCCCACCAACGGCAACACTCCTCAGCAGTCGGCCGCTCTTTTCAATGCCAACAGCAACCCTTTGACGATGTACCTGAACCAGGTGTCTCACCAAGCTCAGCAGCAACAGCACCACCAGCAACAACAGATTGCTGCTCAGCAGAGCGCCTTGTTCGGCACGGCACAGCCCTCTCCAAGCGATCTCGACCTCGGAATCTCTCAGCAAGTCCCGGTTTCAGGCCACGGTCAGTCAGCCAGCATCTCTAATGGATATCCGGCCAACAGCGGAGCACCCGGTGCTACGACCATTGGTGGCTTGCTAGCCCCCGGCCGTGGCCAGCACAACAGGGCTGTCAGTCTTCCTGCTTTTGCTCCTGGTTTCGAAAATGGCGGCAACGGCTCCAACGGTATCCCCGGTGTTGAAAATGAGCGACGAGGCCATCACTACCAAGCCAGCTACGGTGGCATGGGATCTGGATTTGGTCTCGCCATTCAGGGAGGTTTGAACGGATGGGTTGAGGAGGAAGTTGCCAACTAATGACGCTTGTGCATCTTTACACTTTCACTCTCATCACAAGCGAGATTGAACGAAAAACTTGCTTAAACGTTGTAATCGACGCCGCTTGTTGCGTCCTGTCCTTTATGCTTGGGCTTTACACACCTTCATTCTTTGATTTCCCTTTTTCTTGATAATTTACCTCTTCGGTGTATCTTTTTTGCTTTGAAAGTTGAACTCGGTTCCTGATGTTGCTCTCACTAGAGGGGGAGAGCGTCGGGAAAAGACGGGATCTGTGATTAATACGCCCCTTATAGAAAGGGGGCGCTCATGGTTGAGACGAGACGCTGTTTGAACTGGAGAGGATTCAGCATGGGATGGATGAGAGGATATATCACCTGCGTTTATGTCTATTACGGAGTCTTAGGTCAGGTCAGGCACTACAGTCTTGAACGCAGATCATATGATCACTTTACAATATGTTCCGAGCCATCGGTGTGATATGTCGAGCTTCACTTATGCGGGACTAAGTCCCTTGTAGCTGGGCTTGATAGTCCCAATACGGTATTGCCTAATGATTTGAGGGGGAGTCAAAGTGAAAACTAAGGTCAAATTCAGAGCTCTTTCTTGGCTACTACTAAGTTTCACTGCTAAGTCGAGGGGTAAATGCATTCGGCGTCTAATTCTGCAAGCACCCGAACTCCAATGCTGTGAATAGAATTAAAGATTACAGGATCTTGAGTCCTCGATATGTACCTACTGCTCACATTCAATATCCTGAAGGCTCAGGCTTGGATGGGAAAGCAGGCTCCTTGATATTGATGCGGCACTGTTGCTTCCAGTTTGTGGGTGTGAACTTGTCCACGATCTCCTTAAAGGTTTCCTAAGAAGGGGTGAGCAACGTACAAACTCGGTCATAATCGTCTAGCACAGGAAGTGTAGGGTTAGGCACTTACCAGAGTACAGAAGGACTCGTCACCATCGAGATGCTTGCCAGCGGGCTTGCAGCCAGGAATGGCCACAGGACGGTCATTGTAGCGCAGGCGGACGTAGTAACCCTTGAGCCGCTCCTTTTCATCCTCAGTCAGGTCGGGAGTCTTCTTGCGGCCAATACCTGGTGGCGGTGATCCAGTAAGGGAGGCTGCTTTGCTACCCAAGCCCAAAAAGGAGAGGAAGCCGCTTGATTTGGGGGCTTCAGGAGGAGGCGTGGCGCCTGCATTCACATGGCGGAAGAGCTCAATGGCGACATGGCTTGTGAACGGTGGCCAGGCCTCTTCGTTGAAAGCTCCCAGACTGGCGAGCGTGGCAGCAAGAGTAGTATCGTGACAACCACTCATTCCAAAGCGCACAGGTTGGGGTGCAGTGGCAGAGCCCTTCTTGTTGATAGCCAGCTCATACTCGCCGTCTGCAGTGGAATGCTCAGCACTGCCGACCATGCGAGAGACGACGTCGCCGAGTAGACCGCCAATTCCCAGGGTACGGTACTCTTCATTCTCCTTGTAGCCAGCATACCACTCCTCCACGCCAATCTTCTCGATGATTCGCTTTACTTCTGGGTCATAAAACTCTTTGGGGAGTCGGGTAGCTGGGCCGTGAGCTTTTGTAGCATTAATGGTGTCCATGATACCACTCAGACGCGGGCGAGAGTCTACGGCAACGCGCGGGTTCTCTTCAGGCATCCAGCGGCCGAGGCGCTTGGTTAGGTACGCCATTTCGTCGGAGTCGTTCCATCGCTCTGCGCAGCGCTGAGCAAAGGCGCGCGCGAGGGCGGCGAAGCGTCGACAGTTGCCATCGTTGGGGAAGAGGGTTTCGTCGGCGGGTGATCGAGTGAGGATTGTCGGAGGGTGAAGACCAGCGGCGCGGGCGGAGGGGGGGTAGAGACCGTAGAAGGCTTGCTGAAGGGATTCCAGAGCACGAGGTATGGGTGTTGCTCGGAGGTAGATGGCGGCGGTATCGGTGTCGACAGCGAGATTCTCGGGGAGGAATCTGAGCTGGTCAACATAGAGATGTCGCAGACGCTGACCAAGGTCGTAGGTGGTTTCTCGTCCGCGATCGGTCAACATGCCCATGTCGCAAATGGCATCGAGCTCGCCATTGCGGCCGGTAGCTATGATGGGCGCATCATCGGTACCAAATGTCTCGAGGCGGCGCTTCCACTCAAAAGCAGTGAGACCCGGGTTATCCGCAGGATCAGCATGAGATGTAGTGGCCGAGGGGTCGAGGATGACGCTGCTTAGTCGACGAGCTGCTGAGCAGTAGGGCCAGAACGGGGCTAGGCCGGCGGAATGGAAACGTGCGGTGATTGGAGTACGTTCTCCATGGCGGAGGAGGATTTGGACGAGCTGGAGACGTAGTTGAGGTGGGTATAAGCTGTTGATCTCAGCTTCTGAGTATGGAGGTCGAGGTTCAAGGGTCGACATGATGACAGCTTGAGGATCAATTGAGGGCCAATTTGGTGATGCCGATGGAAAGCCGATGTTAATACTGATGATTACACCAAGCTAGTTATCAGTAGAAGCTACAGGTCCATCTGGTCAACCAGAATTGGATCCAAAGTCATAAGGTGATGATGGAACTTGATGATGCGTTGTACTCCGTAGAATCCGGGCCGTGTCGGCGCCGTTGACCGGGGCCGAGTGGGGCAGGTGAGGAGAGGGCGGTGGATGACGTTTGGGATTGATTTAGGTGAAACGGCAGGCGGCTTAGTAGATAATCGAGAATCTACCTAATATTAGGTAAGATATAACAAAACAAATTAGGAGCTTAATCTGATATGCCTAGGGTATACCTAAATATGCCTCAAGTGTGCTCTAATTATCGTAATAGCCTATCCTAAAGTTTAGTAAATATCCCGATTATTTGTCAAGCCGCCCGAACGGGTACGGGTGGCTGGTGAGTTTAAAGTGACAGGTGAGATGCAATGAAAGTCTGAGGCTGAAATGATAAGACCAGCTGATGAAGATCAAGGCAAGGTCGTTGGCGGAGTCTCATTGTTATTCGCTACCTATTAGGTGACATACTGTGTTGTTATGTGTGGTGATGTAACGAGTTACCCACTTAATGAGCTGCAAGGGGCCTGACTTTTGGTAAAGTGTGAGTTAGTGAGTTTGTCACTGATGAATGATTATCTCCAACGTTTTGTCCACTTCTACGTGCATAATCATCTGTCTAGGTATTGTCGTATGTCCATGACCCTCTATCACATGCGAATGGAACGTCTCAATGGAAGCATTTTCAGGGTCCAGAAGCTGGGGATCCATTATCACATGTGGCTTACCCTTACCTCTAGCTGCGTGCTGCGTGCTGTACCTTTAGCTTAGCCTCTTGGCTCCTTCCCGAATAAGAGATTCTACGCCAGGGTCGTTCCTGCCGAGACGGGACTTGCAAAAGTTTAGGGATAACACCAAAAATACGATCAAAATGTTTATCATCCTAACATCAAACAACGTCAACTACCTACCATCAATGTAAATACTAAGACTGAGCACAATGAATCATCGTCAGCTTCAATCTCAGCCCTTTGTTCGCCCTACATAGCCTTGTTGATCTATTCTATTCCCCCAGACAATTCTCGGGCCGCAATTGGCCCCGAACCCCCGTTTTATTTTATTCCATACACCATGACCTCATCAATCTAATATTGGCCCAGGCTAGTTAATGCTTGGAGACGTTGTGTGGTGTATCCGTATTTCTTGGTAAATAGGACCTAATCTCTGACATCTTTTCTCAACACCAGTTGCCTATCCGAATACCCAAGCAACGTTGCTCTCTTCATTCCAGAACCGACCGATACGAGAACGATACCAACGGGATATACCTAACCTGATAAACACCAACCATCAACCCTGGATCCATCCACACCCGGGCCTCCCGGATCAGCGCACACAGCCCAGTCGGTCGGATTGAATCCTTTCCTCTCTTGCTCCACCGTCTCCGTGTCCGTGATTTTAGACCGAGGAACAAACAAGAACGGATCACGGCCATGTCTGACAACTCTTCGCTTTATCTTCCCTAATCAACCTTTTTCCTAGTGTCTCCCGTCCCGTCTTATCAACTAGTTTGCTTGTTCAACAATATCTTGTGGCAACTCCCGCTGTACACACACAAGCTTCGGTCCCTTTTCGCAATCTATCGTTTAGCATCTCTTCCATCTTCCTCGACTCGGGTAGCACCAGGTTGAAGTTGAAATTTTGCTTAGACTTGTTAATTGAGTCCGACCAAATGAACCATGGCGGCCAATCCGTCAACTGAGTCTTTACCTGATATTCCGGCATTGGATATTCAAGACGATGATGATTCCATCATTTGCAATCAAGATGAGGCTGAGGCCATTCTGCAACCCGCTTTGAGTGAAGCTGCTAGACATTTGACCTCTCAGAACACACCTGCCATCGAAAAGGCTTTAGCATTGGAGAAGGCTCGAGCTGGTTTATTCGACGTGCCCACGGATAGAGCTGGCGACACAAGTCCGGACCTCTCATCTTCACCTGAGACAACACCCCAGGTACCCCAGGTACCACAGTTTGCTCCTCCGGCAAGATCTCCCGCAAACACATCGTCCAGTCGGCCGTCTCAACATGCTCTTCCTTCACCGTGGCAAGCTCACAAGGCCTCTGCGTCCAAAAGTTCCACAAGCAGACCATCTGGAAGCATTCTGGGAAATGCCCTCGGTCCGGCTAGGAATCGGTCCAAGTCGGCGGGACAGGAAGCATTGAGGATGTTGCAGAAAGCGCTGCCATCGCTGAGTCCACCGTCGCATCTGCTGCCTTCGATGCCGAACTCGTTCTTCTCTAGTTCTCACGACAAGGCCAATTCAAATGCCCCAGGTGTCCCGAGTCACTCATCCCCAGCAACCCGTCAACATTCACCTCGAATTGGTACGTCGACTTCGCCCGGTGTCTCCCAATCGAGGCCTCGGCTATCACCACATCAGGGTCGAGGACATGCCCATGCTGCTCGGAATCTTAACACGCCTGCCGCTCCCGTACGACCCAGGGTCCTTAGACGGGTTACTTCTGATGATAGTCTTCTATATCACAGTCTGTCTCGCACTTCTTCTCTTGGTGATGATGAGCAGTTCCAGGATGTTCGTGCAATGGTCAATATCCGGTTCATGGCCCTCAAGGACAGCCTTCCTGATGTCCCCAACTTCAAAATGCCCAGTCTTCCCAAGTTTTACAATCAGGCGCGAAAATCAACCCTCTCCCTTGGTGCATCTTACTCCCCCGACATATCGCCAACCCACGCCCATATTCCAAAAGACCTAGACCTTAATTCGAAAGATGGGTCTACGGTTCTTGATCGGGTTCTGGAGTCTCTGACTGGTGATTTGGTTATCATGGGTGGTTACCGTGGTTCCGTCTTACGATCTGCCGAGGCACCTCACCAACAGGTCTGGGCTCCTGTGAAACTCGGCCTCAACATGCGCAAAGTCAACCTCGAAGTCGGCTTGGATGACGAGGACGAGGAGAGGATGGAAGAAACCATCAAGCCTGATGGCATGTTGAAGCATATCGGTCCTGTCGACGTCTCCCGAAAATTCATCAAGAAGCTCCGATCCTGCGAAAATGCTAGATCAGGCAAACTGCGAATTTGGGACTATGGTTACGACTGGCGACTGAGCCCCCACTTGTTGTCTCGCAAGCTACAAGAGTATCTGCAAAAGTTACCCTCAAACCAACCGGGGACACCAGTTGGGTCTCGTGGAGCTCTTGTTATTTCTCACAGCTTGGGCGGTATCATTACACGTCATGCTGTCAACCAGAGGCCTGATCTCTTCTCAGGAGTATTGTACTGTGGCACACCGCAACGGTGTGTCAACATCCTGAATCCTCTGCGTCATGGGGATGTCGTCCTCTTGAATGAGAAACTCCTCACTGCGAGTGTCAATTTCAGCATGCGGACCTCATTTGTCTTTCTTCCAGAGGACGGGTTCTGTTTTGTAGATAAGCATACAGGAGAAGAGTATCCTATCGACTTTTACGACCCCCAGGAATGGATCAAGTGGCATCTGAGCCCGTGTATGCAACCAACTTTACCGCCCTATAACCGTCCGCAGTCGTCGTCCTTCTCGTCCTTTTTCCCAAACTCGCTACGGGCTCGTGCCGATAGTAAGAGTGAGAAGAAGCCCCCTTCGCCGACGACAGCTGCTCGAGACCATAATCCCCTCGAACCTCAGCTTAACGGAAGCGGTGCACACGCCGAACAGCCAAAGATTTCGGACCCCCAGCGTAAGCGCTACTTGGACTACCTCGCCCGGACTCTTACAGCGACTCGCAAGTTTCGCTCTGAGCTCGCCCACTCGCCAACTTACCAGGAAGCCAATGCCTACCCCCCTCACGCCGTGTTATACGGCAAGAGTATACCCACAGTATACGCAGCTCAGGTCACTGGCCGCGATGGCATATGCTGTTCTGATGCATACGACGATCTCCTTTTCCGGCCTGGTGATGGCGTCGTCCTAGCCAAAGAAGCGATGCTTCCGGAGGGCTACTCTGTCGCTCGCGGTGGTCGGGTCTGTACCGAACGCGGCCATATCACCATGCTCGGCGATTTGCCGGCCATGGGACGGGCCCTCGAAGCACTCGTTAGGGGTCGCCGGAAGGGCATCGGCATGGGAATAGGCGGTGACGAGGCAAAGTAGGCCATCAAGAGACGGGTTCCGGCTGGGTCGAGGTAACACTGCGCGGTGCCATGCGGTCACTCCGCAACACGATACGGCACAGAAAGGATTTGCCGCCGCCACTGGATCTGAGTGTATGAGGCACTGCAGATGAGGCTGGAGGGAGGTCAGCATTAGCACAAAGGGCGAAGCTATGGCATCTGCATGGAACGAATGAATGAAACCACGAAGGAGAAAGCATAGCATAGATGGTATACATGCATTATTGGATCGGCGTCTGGTAACCTCATAGCTTTGTAGTATAGCTTTTGTACGAATATGATATATAAAAACATGTTGTAGATAGCCTTATTCGATAGCTTTTCTCTTCAAGAAACGGCTCCAATGACGCCCCGAGTTTTGTGATTTACACCGCCAGTCCCTCTATGTGACACAACCCCTTTGTAATGCACCTTTTGTTGCCTGATAAGCCCTAGTAACAATGAGAAATCAATCCTATCTATCTCCCAAAATGAAGACAACGGGGTATTGTGTTGCGCGGTTCTGTTTTACCCGCTTTCAAATGAACTCTCTCCCAATAAACATGTGTAAAAATAAACGATGCTGGGTATAAGAGTAATTATAATCGCGATTCGCCTGAAAGCAAATGAAATGCTGGCATGTAGAAGCTAGCATGCGAAAAATGACTGGGTATCGATGACGGCCCAAAATGGCGTCTTTTGTGAGGAATTCCATCCAGTCCCGTGTTAGTCTTGGTGTTTGGCGCGGAAGCGGCGCTTTGGCGGAGGGTGTCGTGGAGGCTCAGCGTTTATGCTTTCATGGTTGAAAGGAAGCCTAAGCCGTGTGACGTCCCCCGCGCTCATCTTACAAAGAAAGAGTGAGTCGTGTATGCTCGGGGTTCTTTTTGATGAGTGGCTGAAATAGTACGTGTTTTTCTGACTTGTCCAAGACGAGTCAGCCTCTTCAAGCGGCGCCAACGCTTTGGAAAGCACTGAGAGGCAGAATCCTCCAGCAGGGCGGTGTCCAGTCAGGCGTTTGCTCGCACAAGGTCGCAAGAGCTGTCTGGATCTGGCGGGCCATGCGGACGTAGACCATGGTGGGTTCTACGTAGCAGACTGAGTCGGGCGACTCTTCGGCGCGGGGAACAAAGATGATCTCCTCAAGACCGGGCATACGGGCCTGGATGCGACGGAGGAGCTCGACGGTAAGACTGGCGGCGGTCATGGAGCGGTAGGTGGTGTCGACCCAGAAAAGGGCATCGTTTATAGCAAGACGACGGACGATAGCGAGTTCTTCGGGGTCGCACATTGACATGCATGTTTGGAACTGAGAGTCTGCGGCCATGTAGCCATCGCGGGGACCGAAGTAGAGGATATCGTGATCGGGGTCAAAGAAAACTTGTCCAGGTCCGCGGGCGAAGCCAAATCCGAGACCATAATGCTTGAGGGTCTCACCGCGCGACTCGGCGCATGCGTGGAGGTTAGCAGGAATGGTCGCTGATGAAGTGCATCCGGTCCATGAGAGTGAGTCTGCGCAGCCAGGCCATGAGGAACCGCATTGTACCGAGACGAGGCGTGTCTGTGGGAGGTTGTAGTTCCAGATCTTTAGTCGCAATTCTGCTGGTAGTTTGCAAAAGTCATGCTATAAGAGGAATAAAGTCAGCATCTATATTGTACTGTAGACCATCGAGTTGACTTACAAACGTGTTGGGCGCCGGCGATGGCGGGGCATACATTGACTGGAAAGACATGTCCACGTAGTTGTGAGGATGGGTATTGAGATGACGGAATGTATAGTTGTCGCAGAGGTTAGAAGCAACCCGTAGTTCCAATGCGCTCAAAAATCGACAATCGTGGTGCAGCCAATGTGTATTTGTAAGGTGTAGTAGTAGACGGATGGTGATGAAGCTTGAGTTCGTAAAGTGAGTGGTATGATGGATAGTCTGTGGTTCAGTCAAAGTAACACAAAACAAAAGGACGCCCTGCTCAAATTGTTAGGATAGAGACTCGAAAAAGTCAAAGTAAACAGTGAGGGGCAGGTAAAAGGATAGTAATATAATCAAACAATGAGAGAGAGGGAAGATGAATGACGATGGAGGGACTCGGAAGGGAGTGTTGTTCAATCTTTCACCCCCATACCTTGACATTTACCCATACCCATACCCATACCCAAATCAATACTGCACCCATGTCCATGTCCATGTCTACTATACCCATGTCCATGTCCATACCCATGACATACCCATACATATAGTACGTACCCCTTACCCATGCTCATTCCCCGTACCCAAGCTCAAGCCCAGGACCAAGTCAATTCAAATCGAGTCGAATCAAGCCAAAGTGCAGGACTCGGCATTGGACATTTCACTCATTGTCCCATCGGCAAAGGCTGAGGAAACCCATGGCCAATGGTTCCAGAGACCCCAGCCCTCCAGCCACGGAAACGACCAAGCCGAGCCCGATAACTCTAGGCGTGTGTAAGTTGCCGGGGGAAGAACCCAGTTGCGTCGAGGCTTGCAGACTTGACAGTCGTTAAAAAGGGTATTTCGGTTTGGTTCAACCAGTCAGTCAAGCGCATTTGACAGCCCGGAAACCCCAAAAGCACACATATTCCCGGATCCCCGAAGCCCATGCCACTGCCACTGCCACTGCCACTCTCTCCCTCCCTCCCCCTCATCCATCTCAGCCCGAGAGAGGAGTAAAGAGTCCATGCTCTAGCCTCTTTGCCAGCCGCAAGCCTAATACCACATCACGGACAGAACCGACTGCTCGGGTCCGGAGAGCCAGGGTGGGTTCGCCGGCGTGCACTACAGCACTGGTGTACGGAGACACAAGTTATCACCTACTGTACTGTAGTTAAGCCGCTCTGAGCCTAGAGAACCATTGACCTTGCTGCATCAGGATCTGGCTCTCCCAAATCTGAATTCTCCCTGTAGAAGCCAGTGGGGTTGCGGACCATAGACGCTGGCTCTCCCACCGTCGCGTACTAACTATACCGCATCCAAGGCCGCCACAAAGCTGTTGACTGCTGTCACTCCAATGTTATCCGCTTTGTGTATGCATTGCCCCGTTCCCGTGTCTCGCTTGAGCCGCCCACAGCGGGCCAAAGACAGAGAGAGGATTGACCACTTAGTGAGCCATACCGAAAAGCCTCGGCCACGGAGAAGACCAAAAACGTTGATGACCGGTCAAAGGACTCTCTCACTGGCCCTCCGCAAGCGTTCATCCCTTTCAAGACGGTGTTTCTTCTTGCTTTGCTAAGGGCCCAAGGCAAGGAAACATGCGTATAGATATTGTCCAATCACAGTGTCTAATCAGCCCGGAATACTTCCCACGAAGACAGGGACTTGTCATTTCTTCTGTAGGGACATGGGTCATATCATGGACCCTTGTCCTTCCTTCACCTTTCAACGCACATGCGCGGTTGCGATTGGTCAAAGCTCTTCAGTGCCCTTGTTGATTTTTGAATAGCAAAAATGGCCGTTGATCCGAGGCTTTACAAGCCGAGCCAACCCCAATAATATTGACGATGCTCCCTTTATCTCCAGATGAGAGCATAATAATATATCATGTCTCAAATGATGTTTTTCCGATCTGAAAGAGACATGTTTATTGTCTTGATCTCTTGTTTCCTCCTTCGATGACATTCACGCACCCCCAAGGGGTGCGTTGATCCACAAATAGCGCCTCTTTGTCTGTTCTCGTCCTCATCGCTTTCTCCGGTGGGGGGACATCTGAGTGACGGTTGTAGCTTATATCCACATGCCGTTCATGGCTCCCGGTGCAAGGACCAAGTTGTAAAGGACAATGACAATGTATTTGTCAACTCTGAGGTTCAGCATCCAGGTGACCATCGTAGCGCAGCGTAGCTGACTCTGGTCATGCCAATCGGGGTTGCTGAGCAATTGCGACAATCGCCTAGAAGAACTCTATTCGTTCATGGGTCGTTGAACTTCAGCTCTCTTGGACGCATCTGTTATCAAGTGTCCCAATCGGGTCCCAATCGCAGGTCACGCTAAACGCTGCAGAACATAAGGATTGCATTAGGTTCTCTGACAGGACAGCAGCTTCTCCGTCCCAGGTGTCACCTCCTGTTGCTGGGGGATGATCCCCATAATTGACAACTCGTGTCTGCTCTCAGCTTGGCTTGGAACTAAAGACGAGAATCTTTGGCAGGCAACAAGGTGGGCTTTTGGAGATAAGTTTCAATCTTGCTGAGCAAGGTTAATAGACGAGTAGTCGCGTTTGATCTGCACTGAGCCTGCTGGGGACTTTAATATCTGAAAGACAGGGGTCGAGATGTGTAGGTCGGTTATTTTCAGTCCGCCAATGAGGCTCTGATTTTGGAACCAATGTCAAGCTGCGAGTCTCGTTTGTTGTGGTTCAGAAGGATGCAATTCCGGGCTCCATCACCAGCTATTCAGAATCCGAGATCTAGGTTTGTAAGATCCCTTGCTTGGCCATGGGTGTTGTATTTTCGATTACTGAACGTTAGGGATCTTCTCTGACCCTTTCCTTGCTCGATCGATATGATTGACTCGTTTAAATCACGGCTTGCCAGGATATTGACGGGAGGCCTGTTGATTTGAGGATTGCCCTTGTTGGTCTTTGTGTCCTAACCGTAACCGGCGAGGACGCTACTGTCGATCATCCGCGACGCCTCGCAGGCCAGCGACGCCCTGTTGGTAGAAAAGCTCCAAGGGCTTGATCATCTTGGCACATGCCAACGTCAGTCAACCTTTGAATCAACATCACATCGCATCGGCCGTGCCCGTTGATCGCCTTTCCGGTGTAACCATCGTGAAACCGTCATTGTCATCTCTGGGCATTCTAGAAGAGGGTACTCGTCTTTTCGCTTTGCCCGATTCTTGCCAGATTGCTTGATCCTTGTGCTGTGCCGCATCCCTGTGTATGAAGATAATTCTCAGGCCGCATCGATGTGCCCGGCAGTTCGAGCATGTCATGTAGGTACGGACACAGTACAGTAGAGCATCATCATGCAGACGCAGACCGGCCAGCCAGCCTCAATTGCGGAGGAGCATCAACAGGCAAAAGCAATCCGAACAAGCCTCATCTCGGGTGCGCCGCGTCCCGAACAGCGTAACGGTTTTGGGGACGGTTCTGCACTGTAGCCCCTGCTCTCCAGGCTGGAGCAGTATCCGCAGAGCTGAAAAGGACGTTACATCGAAGACTTTGATTCATCTTGTCTGTCGGAGGCATGCCAAGTCTAGCCCGAAGTTTTTCGGGGTCCACATCGGGATTGTTTGACTCAAGGTGTGGCGCATCCTGTGGCTTTTTCGAGAGTCAGGTGACCAGACATGTGACTATCTGGCATTGAAGTTATCTTCAACATTCATCCCTCTGACGTCTTTAATGGACGGATTAACTCAACGACCACTGGCTGGCCGTTTCTGTAGCCCCTTTCTAATGCCAGTTATCAACGTACATAACCGCTCACGCCAACGGTTTGACATGGACGAAAATAGATCTTGGACAACCATCTCGGGGAAGCTTGACTGCTTGTGATTGGCCAATGCATCTCTAAGCGCTCGAGGCAACACGCTCAACTCCTGCTGTTAAAGCTTCAGCCAATCCGAGAAGACTATTTCATGTCAATCTCTCACACTGCGGGTTGCAGTCAACTGACCGCGCCTATTGCTGCAATTCTTGCATAGGCGCTTCGGCCTTATCACCATGATCGCCTTGATGTAATTGGTCTTTACACTGTTATTGTGATGGTGTTCGTCGCTTAAGCTTAATGAGATCTTATCAAGCGGCGACTCATGTTGTATATATCTGTGTTCAAGATGCCCACGAATTGGGGGTGCTTGTTATTCTCAATCAACTCATCCATCTCCTCGCGTCTGCGTTTGGTTTCCTTTTTTCTTTTATTCCTTTCGTCAATTCAATTCCATTCCTTTCACTCCAGCCGGTCTCTGGGTTTATTTTCTGTCTTGGGCTAGTTCCTTTGTGATTTCTCTATATCAGCCTTCAGCCTTCAGAATGGATCCAACCACCACCACCAACATGTCTATCGGCACCAAGACGGAGATCTCAGCGTCCAACTTTGAGACAGATGTCGAGTCGATTCGAAGCCAGCCCAGCCTTGGTCTGTATCGCTTGATCGACAGCGCCAGACTGGGTCTAACAGTACTTGGGCTCGCAGCTGGCTTGACGATCCTGGGTGTCTCGGCAGATGCCATCGCTGTCTATAACGCTACATATGTCCCAGAAGATTGGTTCCTACAACTATGGCCCTCCAACTTTGACATGCGCCCTACTGTGGCTCTGGTGGTCGGTAGTGCCCTGGTAGTTGTAGCCAACCTTGTCTCATTGGTCGCCGGCAGAATTCCGACTGTAAGGAACCCGTCTCCTTTGTTTGCTCGCTTGCTTGCTTGCTTTTTAGTGCTAGAGCTAACGGTGATGATGGAAACAAGGCCCGCAGGAACGCTGGTGTTAGAGCCGCTGTCACATTCGGTCCTCCACTAGTTGCTTTGATCGCTGCCATCATTGCCATGTCCTTCTTCTATGCGGTAAACGCGTCAACTACAAACGATTCCCTCCAGAGCTGGACATGTCGCTGGAAGGACGTGACCATGAATGTGCAGCCCCATTTCGGCACCCTCTGCAAGCAAAGCCGGGCCGGTGTAGGGCTCTCTGTCATGCTAGTTCCCGTCGAGGCTATAATTCTGGGGTTGGCAGCGTATCAATTCACCCTAGAGCGAGGGTTCAACATGACGGCGCGTGGGCCCGGACGTAAGGCGGGAAGCCCTTCCTTGTCTTGAAAAGTGTGATGGAATGAGAAGACGGTACCAAGGGCCCGGGCTCGGGTCGTCGTCAGCTCAGCTCAGCTCAGCTTTGATGTCTGATCGTTGGTAACGAGTGTCATTGGCAATGGAATTCTAGATTGTGAGGAGTTGCCCCGGGTGTGGGGTGTGTAAATCAGTCCAACGAGGGCCGAGACTGTACTGTTGGATCATATTAAACATCCATTGACATGGATTCTTTATAAGGATTGCGCTCAAGTTGGAGCTGGAGCTGCAGGAACAAGGGCCTAGGCTCGTTGTGATTTTGACTTGTCATATTTCTTGAATATTAATCAAACGTCTTTTCTTTTTGCGCGCCGAGACAGAACCAACAGCTCGGCCACGCCTAGCGCCAGTCCGCTCCAATGTTGACTCGACAATTAACTAATTTTCAAGGCATTCCGACAGTTTGGGTGCCCCTGATCTGATGCCTCGCATTCTGACAGCTAACTTTGGCGTTCCAACTCGTCGGTCCTGTCAATAATGATACTATGTACGTGTAATGGTTTGCATAACGACGGGTCTTTTAGCCTCATTCTTCATCTGGAGAAATAATATGGCAGCCGACGCACCGTAGGGGCCATTGGGTACACAGAAAGACACACCATACTTGGGCAGCATATTCGCTAAATTCTACGCTGTCAGTCCTATGTAGGGAGTTCAGTTCAGGGTAACTGGCTTGCCGAATGCTACGCTGCCATCAGGATTTCTCTCGTACGGGGATACTGATCACCACTACCCGCGACTAGGCACAAGGCATTGTAGGATCCCAAGATCGAGAACGGTCGGAGCATTGCCTGTCACGAGGTATCCTGGTCGGGCGCCGATACATAACAGCAGCGGTATCCTGGTGAGTAAGGCCGCAACGCATCTTCGCTTACTCTACAAGATGCCTGCGGTACCCATTTATACTGGAGTGTCTGTTCTCGATCGCGGTAGATCGATGAAGTAAGGGGATTTACTCCCATCGAGAACTTGCCTGATTCTAGAGCACGTCTGCTGACATAGCCCGCAGCTTTGTGTGCTGTTTGCGTAACACACAAGTTTCACGTATAGATGAGAGAGGAGAAAACATAAGGAAACATGCAGATGATGTAGCACCATTTGCGGGTACAAGAAGCGCCTCAATGATTCTTTGTTCCAGCCTCGCTTTTCACTAACCTATAGATAGTAATGGTTGAGAGGCTATCAGTGCATGTCCATCTGCAGTGAGCCTTTGCTGCATCTTTGATTGCAGTATGTGAGACACCTTGCTTCCACAGAACTGTAACTGGTTACTTCATCTATTTTATATTAATGGTATGAGATGGCCTATACAAGCTGTGTATGCTCGTACAGGATGGAGGTACCTGAAGGTTCAACCGTAACAAATATCCAAACCCTCCTACAGTGCAGAATAGCTTCCAACAGCTACCATCCTCCATCTTGTCGAGTGGTTTCAAGGCCGACAACTATTCCATCTCTAAGATGCATCTCGCACCAGTAATGGGTATTCCTTATATACCTAGTAGCGTTTCTACGGGATCTGCCAATTCGAAACCGCGGCAGACACGAGACCCTCCTACATCGTTACCAGCTCCTAGGCTTGTGCCTGGTGAGCGAAGAGTAAAGCCAAGACTGAGCAAGCCAAGTCTTGATCCTGTTCTAGAGAGCGATCAACTACTATCGAGAGACGTTGAACACATGGTCTCTGGGGAAGCCACTAAGGTTACGAGAAAACATTCCCTCCCGATACTCTCTAGAAGACGGAGCGACTTCTTGGAGGAAGCGTTTGCATCAAGACATTCAGATGATCCAGGGGATAGAATACGGAACGAGTCAGTTGTGTTGGCAGAGATCAAGACCAATGTCATTGTAAGTGACCTACATCACTTACAGAAACACAAAGAGTAGCACACTGAAAGGGGGTCATTTTAGATTGACGACGAGTTTACGTTCATCACTGAGCTTTCTGAGTACCTCTCTTTGCGCTACAATCGACCAGCATCTTCTATCGTAACGACCCTCCAACACGGTATCTGCATTCAGTTTGGCGGGAGTTGTGAGCCGGCCTATACCATGACAATCGAAGCACTTGCTCGTGATGTGCAGACGGCGACGAACAAGCGCAACATGGCCCTATTTCAGAGACATATGGAGCAAGCACTAGGCATTCCAATGTCGAGGGGTTTCTTGAGGTTTGTCCCTGTCGCTGAGGACTGTGCTGGGTGGAAGGGGAACACTGTTGCTGGAGAGGTTGCAGAAGCGATAGAACAGGCACATCCGGTGACTGAACGCCGAGGATCTATTAGAGCTCCAAGGCGAAAGTCAAGCAAGGTGAGTTTCGTAAGAACATGTTCCAACAACCTTTTGGATGTTGTGTCTAATGGATGAGTCTAGGCATATCGAGAGGCGAAGAGCAATACCGCAACAATAGAGGCTGCGTCTCAGTCACAGCAGGATACATCAACCAGCATTTCGACAGATGATCCAAAATCAGCAGCAGTCAAGAACGAACCAGAGGTCGAGAAAGACATGTCAAAGACGGTGAAGCGAAGAAAGAGTCTCATACATGCTTTGTTTCCACGATCGTCCAGTCGACTAGGAGATGGTAAAGAGTCGGAAGGAGGAGATAAGAAATGATATCTAAAGATGTACACATCTTAGCTCAGGAGGAGACGATTGATTAATATTATAGTAATTCATTAGATGCAATATGACCAAGACGACATTTCAGTCCAGGGTAGGCAGTTTGAAATAAAAGAATATGGTGATGGCGGCAGGCCGGGAAGTTTAGTGGACTACGGGGAGCTTGGGTGCTGTAACTGAAGCCTAATGAGCACGGGGGAGGCCCAAGCTCCCACCCCTCAACCTGATACAGTATGGACGGGGTCTCATGAATCTTGGCTGGGCAATTCAAATCATTCATCAAACATCCAATTTTGACGACGAGGTATATATCAGCCAGCACCTATAGAAGCCAAAGTGTGATATTTGCACTCATAATTGGTCTATAATCCTTTCCATCTCGTGTATACCATCGACCAGTCAAACAACAAAGCAATCAATCTCTTACATTGATACGCTCGCCGACTGGAGCCACTCAGCACCCAGCGATTGACTTCTCAGCCTCAGCCTCAGCCTCGTTTCAATCTGAACCAGCCTCGGACATTTGGCCACAGGACGGTACATCGTGCCGTGCCGTACCGTACAGGACAGGACAGAACCTTTTTGGGGTCTCAAGAAGATATGGAGGTAAGACTCTAGCATTTTGTGTTCAGTGCGCGTGAATTTCCATGGTCCAAAACCGTCTTTCTCCCTTATTTCAACGCTCCAGTGTGCGCTTGACCCCTCGTGTGACCAACCCAATACAACACCACGATGCCGTCAGATCATTGTATCCCCAAGGGTCCTCCCTCAACCTGTCAGCTCCCGGAATCTGTCACTCATCCTAAGCATGGATTCGAAAACCGGTGCTCGGTAGTGGTGCTGGCCATGACCATGACAGCATATTGGACGCTTCAAATGCCCCTGATTCGACAAGGCCTCGCTTGGCTGGGCCGCCGTGTAGATGAGTCTGTGTCACCTCAAGTGAGAGGATAACGCGTCTTGTATACAGCACGAGGTTTATACGAGCCACGCTGGCCCAGATATTGGGCTTAAAGTCCAACCTACTGCCCAAAGACTCCGAAACTTTGTCAGCTGCGTATGAGCTTGTAACATGCCAGTTCAGTACTCTTATCCCCTCACTCGTCCAGCTGGCGTATGCGATGGACCGGCCTTCCCTGCGTTGTTTACGCTGTATCAAGGTTGATGAGATGCCAACGATATAAATGGCCACCGACGGGCAGGGGCATGAGATACCCGCCAACTGGCAGCACCTGGTGAAGCAGAGGCAAAGAAATGGCGGATAAAAAGAGATGGAATTGCTGCGACTGAGAGAGACAAGTGTCTTGTTCGACCTTTTGCTCAGTATCAAGTGAAATGAGCAGAGCCAGCATTACCTTTCACTCATAAACTTAACTTTCCATAACCTCAACTGCCCAGAACCTCAACACCAAACTATCCCCATCACCAGTTTCTGTCATCCCCTCTATCAAAATGTCACTCAGCCCCCCAATCCACAACTTTGCACGCTCCTTTGACGAGGCAGATGACACGTCTGCCAGCGGAACAAGTCCAGCCCAGCTAAATCTTCAACGTCTCTTCGAACAGTCACTCAGCGGAGCTCCAGCGTCCAAAAAGGATGCACAAAAACCGGCCACCCCCGGGCCCAATGCCGTTATACCCCCAAAGGGGAAGCCGCGCCTATTACTCATGGGTCAACGAAGGTATGCCATAATCTGCGGAAGCTATTGGGACTGCTTGTCCGCTGACCTTGCGTTACAGGAGTGGAAAATCGTCCATCTCAAGCGTAGTCTTCCACAAGCTGCCCCCGAATGAAACCCTCTTCCTAGAATCAACGGCTCGCATTCAAAAGGACTCAATGTCGTGAGTACCGTTGATCCCTATAACCGTCGCACAAGCCTGACCTCCGCCCTCTAGATCTTTCATGGATTTCCAAGTTTGGGATTTCCCAGGCCAGATCGATGTCTTTGAAAACCCAGGGTTTGATATCGAAGCCATCTTTAGCGAGATCGGTGCCCTCATCTGGGTCATTGACGCCCAGGACGACTACCTTGAGGCCGTCATGCGCCTTAATACCACGATCCTCTTCCTCCAGCGAACCTATCCCAACATCAACATCGAAGTCTTTATTCACAAGGTCGATGGTCTCTCGGACGACTACAAGCTCGACATCCAGCGCGACATTACCATTCGCATCCAAGACGAGTTATCCGACCATGGCTTTGAGAACGCCCCCGTTACCTTCCATCTCACATCCATCTACAACCACTCCATCTTCGAGGCCTTCAGCAAGGTCATCCAGAAGCTCATCCCCCGTCTCGGAACGCTTGAGTCCATGCTCACCAACCTCTGCCGCACCTGTCGATTCGAAAAGGCATACCTCTTTGATGTCCTTACAAAGATCTACATTGCCACTGACAGTGCTACTGCCGACATGGCCAGTTACGAGATCTGCAGCGACTACATCGACGTCATCATCGATATCACCGAGGTTTATGGCACGTGGCAGCGCAGTGAAGAAGGACGCCGTCGTCTCGAGGCCGAGCCCTGGAGTGCGCCCATCGACAAGCAGATTGGCTGCAACACTGCAGAGAGCTGTCTTGTCCTGCACGACGGCAACAAGCCCATCATGCTGCGAGAGGTGGATCGCTACTTGGCTCTCGTTGCTATCATGAAGGAGGACTCGTACGATAGCATGCCGCTGGTCAACATGAATGTCGAGGCTGTTGTTGAGGGGTTGACCGAGTTCTTTAACATTACCAAGCCCCGGCAGTGAACCGACTAGCTTGTGAAGTCGGTTGGAAGGGGATGGGGTTTATGTTTCTGTTCTATGTAAATTACTTGATACTAGCGTACTTGTCAACACCAGTTTTTTTTTGCGAGTTTCCATCTAGCCTGGCCAGCTTTCATCCACCAGCCCGACGATTCTCTGCCAAATACTCGTATCTCGTACCTTGTACCTCGTACACCTCGTTCAGGCCTGAGGGGCAGGGAACGAAAATGTCTTCAGCGTGGTCCGGTTGCTTTCTAGCACGCAGACTCTTGCAGGCATCTCACCTCTCACGTCGTTCCTATCGTTCACCTCCATGCGTAGTGGTTTAGAGATCGAATTCTCGGGGAAGGAGTATGTCGTAAAATCATCAACTGACACACGAGACGTCTCGCTGGGGTTGTTGGGATCGTAATCACTGTATGAAAGTTTCTCTGGGTTGATGGGTACGCAAATCACCTGCAGTGCATTGTCTGTACGCAACATTAGCACAAGGACGAGAGGTTATGTTAGAGGCACTATAGCGAGCCTACCTTGGTCATTGCATAGAATGACAAGAGTCTCGTCATTGAGAAACTTGAAGTCGATCAAGGTACGTGAGCCGATATTGACACGACAACTTGTTGGGGATCGGTTGGTGCTGATGCCGTTGACAATATCAATCCCGACACAGAAGATTTGAACTGGGTTTCGTCAATATGAATCTTCTATCGACCGCTAGGCTCTAGGATTATCTCACCTTCATTTTTTGTCTCCTTGGACGTCAAAGCAGTTACAACGCTTGTTTCCTGACAATCGTGTAAGTATAGAGAATGATCTTATAAAGAAATGACATACCTGGTTTGTTGTTTGGCGGATCTTCATATCTGTCTTTGAGACAGCATGACCGACTGAAAGTCTGATTGGGTTCCCAAGTCGAACACTGCGTTTCCTTGCTTCCGCGATACCCTTGAAGATCCGATTCGACCAGGTTGTCAAGTATGAAACAAGGAACTCGACACGCGGCAATGCCTTCATGCCGGGCTGGCCATTCTCCCACTTTTTCAACTGTTGGTCGAGAACGTGAAGTAGAGTAGGTCCACTCTCTATATGCGCCCAATCTGCTTCATAGTCTTCTCTCTGCATTTCATCAAAGAAGATCCTGAGAGGACTGTCAGTTAGGTAGTGCCCGATGTATGTGAGAACCTTTCCAACATCCATCGTTGCCTCCTTCTCCGTAAGTTCCTCACTCATAGAGCTGGAAGAGGCAAGTCGATCGATCTGGAAGCGTAGCCACGTAGAGAATGCGGTAAAGCTCTCGAGTTCATCCATGACATTAATCAGAACCTTGTGGCCGACAAGTTCGAGGCATTGAACGATATCCATCAGACGACTAATTTGTTGGAGAGAGAAACCGATATCATCTCTAGTATCATGGTACTGAGCCAGGCCACGCAGCCTGCTTAGGATGATTGCACAGCGGTCAAGAGCTGGGAGGAAATTTTCGTGTACCAAGCTGCGAAGGCTTTCCAGGCCCGAGACTACTGCTTTATCCCACCGTTTGTGTCCCTAGCCAGTCAGTATTATACATAAAAGTCCATCTGCAAGCTGCTTACCCGTTCCGCCAGGCTCTCAACTAGCCACTCGCGGACAGGCTCATAAGCATGGCCCGTTACCGCCAAGTGGTAGAGAGCGGATTCAATACTCCGTGGCCCAGTTTCAAGGTTTTCAAGGTCACCCTCAATGCTTCGTAGAAATCTTGTTGGGAGCTCTCGTGTGTTTCGCCATTCGACTTGCAAGTGAAGTTGTGCTTGCTTGAGGTATCTCAGTAGCTTCTGAAGAGTCGTCAACTTGGAGGCTAGGAGAGAGAGATTTATGGGGGAGGATGAAATAAAGGGCAGATCTATAGGCACCAAATGCACCTCCTCTGGCTCTTCTGTCTTGTCCGCAACAAGCAAAGCCTGGGTTGACACTTGTGGGTGTGAAGTATGAAGAATAAGCTGTGAGCTTGACGTGGGGTCGATTCCTGGGCACTGGAAGCTACCGATAATGAAAGAGTCGTAAATGTTGAGTTGGATCTGTCCATCGCTTGTTCCAATTATCATGACGCTGACTTGGTCATATTCCTCTGGCTTCGGGGGCTGGAAGAGAAAGTCTATACCAGTTCGCAACGTGAAGACCATGGCATCTTCTCTTCAATGATATGTCAGTGTGTTTGAATGCGATCAACAGAGCTGCAAAACATACCCTGAGCCGGCACTACTGCTCGGGAGAGGGCTGATCTTGGGTAATGCTGTATCGACCTCCAAAAAGGTCAGTTCGCGTGGGAGGTCCAAAGGAAGACCATCGCCGCTGAGTGTTGACTCTTTGTTTAGGTTGTTCTTTAGAGCCTGAGGTACGGCACTGGCATTGTTGTCGGCAATGCTACTGCTTGCCCAGCCAATGTGCGTAATCTTGTTTCCGGATGATTCGCCAACTTTGATATGATGGGCGGCCTTGTTGTTCTCGAGCCCCATCAGCCGCACGAAGCCATCGCTCCATCCCACTGCAAGGAACTGGCCTATAGAGTATGTAAGTCGCGTGCTTGATCTAAGTGAACAGCTTTTTGAAGGCAATTACTGACCATCAGACCTCCAAGTCACTGCCTGCGCGTCCGGTGCTTTTTGACCAGGCGCGCCCACTTGATGGATCTTGGAAACAACCTGACCGGGCGGTCTGTAGACGAGGAGATTCCTATCTGCCGCATCCCAAGTTGCCGATAGATCGAGGGTTGGGCAGCTCACAGGGTAGGTATCAGGCGCCCTGTCTTCATACTCTGTCACGCTGAAGAGCGCAAGCTGATTCTGCTGCGTCATATCTTTCTGTAGCCCTGATGCGGAGCACGAGTGTATCTTCACGCCAACAATATCATCCCCATGAATTGTAAAACATCAGTAATTTCGTGTATTTGGTGAATACGGTACTGAATGTGTAAGTTGTAGCTGGGGGATCACTAGCCCATAGGTATTGGATTGAGCACAGCACCGTGCGTCAACAAACAATTCCACACTTTATAGTCACCCTGTGGAAATACCCTACATCCAGAGTAATCCGGTAAAATAAAGCGAGTAACATGTGTGAATGCAGTTGCGAGTATTAACATGGTAATAAACAGGCTTGAATTGAACACATCACCAAAACACGTAAACATCAATTGTCGTTGCGCCATTAGGTTCTAAACCGCCGAGACACTCCTACTAATGCCTATCTCCAGCTCTACTCAAATACATGTCCTATCCTTTTATGGAGAAATTTCGCCCACAAGCTGTTCCCAAGTTGAACGACTTTTGAAATCTATCTATTCTACCAAGAAGTTGTCTGCATGAGACTTGATCTCCTTGGAGAATGTCACATCCTCGTCCTCCTCCAGAAGAGAGGCGGTATTGACCTAAATAATATGGTAAGCATTACTCTTGATACATTGCTTGCAAGAGATACTTACGTCAACGTCAATGTATGGCGCGCTCTTGTTGAAGCGAACAGTCATAGGGAAGAAATCGTTCTCATCGCCTGACTCGGCCTCAAATTCGAATGCACCGTTGGGGTTCTCCTCATCAACGTTACCGATGCTCCACTCGATCGCGTCGCCAGAAACATCGTAAGTGGCATCGAAGCTTGAAACAACGGGCTCGCTGCCTGCATAGGGGATAATGACGCTGACATCATTCAGGGCGTCACTGCCGGTCAACTCATACTCGACCGTTATGTTATACTTATCAGAATCCTTGTTGATCCAGACTGTGAAAGTAATTGGGCATGCGCTGGTATCGTCAACCCTGGGGGAGGCTCTCCACCGCAAGACACCGACGGCATTGTTGACTGGGAATCCTCGAGCAGTGTTGCTCATCTGGATGATCTTGGAGCTGTTGAACAGATTTCGGTCAACGTTGGGGTGGGTACGGAATTGGGCTCCATGCGATGCAACAGCCTGGAGACTGAGCTTAAGCTTGGTCAGACTAGGGTCTGAGATTCGAAGAGTGAGGTCGCCGGTGATAGCTAGCGAGTTGACAGCACCCTCCCGAGACAACTTGGCCGAGATGGTCTCTGAAATGGTGACATGGATGGCGTCGCGGTCAAGAGTTGACGAGATGCGAGGCTCTGGTGCTTCAACTTGCTGTGCAGGTGCCGGCGTAACAAGGGGCGAATCGTCAATTTCGCCGCCCATATCGCCTCGTACTCGCTCAAACATATCAGTCGTCTTGGACTTCTTACCCAATTGCATACCCTTGGCCTTGGGAGCAAGGGGTCTTTCAGATGTCAGTCATTTGCATGTAAGTACAAGTTGGGTAATACTCACTTGCCAAATGTCTTGTTCTTCTCAGCCTCGTAGGAGTCGTAGGTGTTACCAGCACTCGATTGCGAAGGAGGGTTGTACGAAGGATAGGAGGGACTTCGAGGCATACTGCTACCGCTGCCCATGCCTCCCATACTTCCCATGCCACCCATACCACCACCGCGGCCACTGCGGGCGGCATCCTTGCGCTGCATCTCGAGCTGTTTTGCCTTTCGTTTTCGCTCCTCGGTGGCCTCCAATTCCTTGTTCTATACATGCATAAGTATCTGGGCTTGAACCAAAGCCTTAAAGCGCCCGGGATAGCTTGCTTACCCGTGCGATAATCTCCTGGATCCGCTCCTCATGACTCTCCATTTCGAGGAAGGTCTTGATTTGGCTAATAGTCAGGTTTTCCCGGTACCCTAGGGTGACAAGCTCATCAAAAGCACTGAGAAGCTCGTACGCATTCTTAACGATCTCGCGCTCGTCAAGACTCTTGCATGTGCTGGTGACCACCTGTGCGAACAGGTGCAGGGAGTCGATGTCCTGGAGAATGTTGGACTGGCGGTTGGTGATGAGCACCATGTAAAGCTCATCGAGTGGTTGGTAAACGAAGCGGACATTATCCTGCTCGACGGTCGTGTGCTGAGTACCGCTATCGGCGAGTTTGGGGAACGATGCGAGGAGGGCTTCTATGCGCGATCGTGGCATCTCTCGGAACTGTCTCGAGAGGACAGCTTTCCCTCCACGGGTGCAAATCGAAGCCGCGAGGACGACCTAGAAAACATGAGCATGTTAGGCAAGTTCATGTAATAGATGTAGATGTTGCGCACCATCTTGGCGGACTAATTCGAGCAGGTTTGGGTGATTGCGATACAAGTTGCAAGTTGTTAGTTGTTCGTCCCCTGGATGTTAGATAGAAGCGGGCCAATATTCAAGTCGGTGGGAGAGTTGTACGTACCGCTCTTACGGCCACCTGGAAGGCAGGAGCTGCCAGCTACCCCACGCTAGGCCTTTCCTGGTAAGCGTCAGCCTCCCTCCCTGACGTTCACTTTCAGCCTTTCTGGGGTCCACGCTCATACCTAATCACCAACGACTTTCTTTGTGCTTTGCCAACTTCAACCCTTCACCTCAACGCTTGCTTTACCTTTTTATCATTTCGCCCCAGCCAAATTGTGAGAAAACCGCATCAAAGAACGGCACGCGTGGACGTTCTATTTCTTGAAACAAAACCTGAGTTATCTGGATCAAATGTCGCATACCATTATAAATTCCATTTCTATCCACACAGCTCGGTCTTTGTTCACCCTCTGATTGAACCCACCGCGTTTGCAACCCGCAACCTGCATCTGTCACCTTCAGCCTCCTCAAGGCAGCCAGCCTTTATATTTATCGTCTTTCTCCCCCCCTTTCCCCCTCGTCGCATCAAACCCAAATCTGATTTCTAAACAAACAAACCTTACTTTGGCCGAAGCACCAGCTCTGAAATACCCGACAGCAAAGACATGACGGAGATCGAGATGGATATCGATGTAGCCAAGCCAGGCTTGGACGACCTTATTGAAGACGATATCATCGACTTCGATACCGATATGGTTGACTCCAACCAAGACCTGCCAAAGCAGGATGACAACCTCGAGGTCGTAGACAAAGAGATGCAAGAGGATGACGACACCGCGAATCACAACGCTTACGAGACGAATGGAATGATGAGCGAAGATGTGGATTTCGACTTACACGATGTCGAGGATACAGTACACAACCCAGAGGAGGTGGATTATGAAGTGAGCGAAGCTCCTGAACTCCAAAAACACGAACCAGATCAAGCAGCTCAGCCACCCAATGAAGACGCGCAAAAACACCAAGATAACGCCGAGAATTTGAACGAGGCAGATGTTCATGGTCATGGAGCTACGGATGATCACACATCTGAACATGAGATTGATTATGAATTCGAGGACCATGCGGAGCCAGACGAGCCGCACCAAGATGTGAATGCAGACGCGACAAGCCATTTGACAGAGCCTGATGCAGATCAAGCAGCCAGTGCTGCTGTAGGCCAGGACAACCACGAGGTTTCGGATAACATTACTGCACCTGAGCAAAGCGCGCCCGAGCATACAGAAGAAGAGAAAGATATCTTGAGTCATGACGATCAACACGAATCTCATAACCAAGAGGAAGCAGTACCTGAACACGATGCAACTACTCTTGGCGAGGCCGAAACTGAAGCCGATGTGAATGCGGATGAGCATGAGCACGAGCATGAACATGAGCACGTGAAAACTTCCGAGGAAGACGGTGAAACCCATGAAGAAGAATATGCGGCTGAGCATGACGAGACAACGGCCGCCCTTGAGACAGGGTTAGATCATGAAGCCGCTGAAGGTGTCGAGGATACTGAAGATCACGGCTATGGTAAGGGCGAAGATGGCCCAATCGAGTACAACGAAGATGAGGCGGCCGTCTCGGAGCACGCGGATCACTCCGCCGCTGATGAAAATTTGAGTGGGAAGACGGATGATGACTTTCCTGCTATTACGGTACAGTATAAAGGAGATGAGTTTCCTTTGTTTTCCACTACCAGCAATGGTTTCTTTGCCGACGCGTCTGTCCTTGACGAGCCGCTTGAGAAATTACTGGCTGGTCTTCGGAGCGAACTGGAAAACGAGATTGCCGAGGACGACGACTTGGTACTCCAGGTCGACGAGCTTGGTCTTGAACTTGCAGAGGTAAGAGAGGATTCTGGCTTTTATCGAGATGCCGCTAACAGTATGAAGCAATCAGCCCTCGGCGAACTCATGACGAATGTTACATTTCGCCAAATCCTTGAAATTTTCGATCTTCTTGTCAAGAACCAAGACCCTGATAGTTCACGGACACTGTATACTTATCTCTTTACTAAACCCAACACAGAGAAACGCCTCGAATCCCTCATCGAGAGTGCTACAGCAGGTAAAGGGCTTGATGAGGTTATCCATCTTTTCGAGTCCCCTATGCCAGCTGGCACCAGTGTGCTAGACACTGGCGTTACTATCGATGACGTTCACGAAGAGCTGGACAAGTTCGACAGCCCAGTTGATGAAGAGCAGCCTGACGAGGCGAAAGGCGCGGAAGCTGATGATGAGTATCCGGAAGAGGAAAACACAAACCCCGATGCATCTGCTTTTGAGGGCCAAGAATTGGATGTCCACGACGGAGATGTCCACGAAGTAGATGGCCAAGATGATCATGAAGTTTCTGCTGGAACTGAAACCGAGATACCAGCTGATGCTTCCACTGCTGAAGCGAACCCAGTAGCCGCCGATGAAACTGATACGGCTGCGGCGGACGAGGGTTTCGAACAAAATGGTAAAGCGGCCTCACTTTCTTCCAGTTTCCTTTGTTGCTATTACCCCGACTTTTGTCTCTGCGCCCCTTGTGTTGCAGAGTATGTTGAAAGTCACAACCAAGATGAGACAGAATTTCGACAGACTCTGCAATGCCAAGATTCAATCGCGCATAATCCCCCATTCGAGAGGTCATTTCTCAACCCCGCTCGATATAAACATTCCCATTCTCGCTCCGATTTCAGCATTACTTTTTCTTTCAATGAAGCTGACGAATTTTCCCCAGCACGTGCTGACAGTGAAATCGACCCATTCGCCAACCTGGAGTTGGACGAGGGCGCCGAGGCGAACGATGATGTGGATCTCGGGGACGATATAGAGGCTGAAGACGAAGTCAACGTCGAGCCTGAAGCTGTTCGCGCACAAACTAATGACACGAGCACTACGACGACTCTTCAAGGCGAAGAGGAAGCGGCCTCCGTCAACGTCGACCTTGGTGCAGGTTCGGTCGAAGTAGAGACTGTCGAAAAGGACAACTCTGGTGAGAATGACCTGGACGAAATCGACTGGAGGGACGAACCTGGGGCAGATGATGAAGGACCAAGCACTCCGTCTGCCGCTGGTAAGCGGTCCCGAGGAGACGACGACGATGTCGACGCGGAAGATGAGCAAGGTATGATAGAAAGATTCCACTCAAAAGCATGATGTTTACTGACGTTGCGCAGATGCCAAGCGACGCCGTCCTTGAACTGTTTTGCCCGCAAACTAACCGCACCTATCTTCAACTTCAACAAACGCCCCTTTTATCGTAACTAAAAACAACAGCTGCCGGGAATATGGCGCATAGTGGCGATTAGGACTGTTGGCAGCTATGTCTTCTGCCTTGGCCATCATCAAACGCCATTTTCGCGACGCCTTTTCTGGTGGTAAGAACACGGGTTCCTTGAACAACATACGCCGGGCGGCCAAAGCCCATTTGAGTGGATTTAAGGTAGGTAACAAAAGAATCCACGACAACTAATGTGATAGGATGATATGATCCCACGCAGTTCTGCTGCAATTTATTGGATCAAGCCTTCTTTCTGGCCATTGACGACATGGCCGTTTGTTTTTTGTTTCGTACTCGCCTATTGGTGACGCAAGTGTCGATACCCCCTTCCCCTTTCCAAGTTAATAGTTGAAAAAAGACGAACTACACGATTTCGGTCGGTAAGAGAGAATGGATGGATGGATTGGTTCTGTATGATAGGTTCGTGGGATGGAATGAGGCGTTGGCGGCTGGACCGGAGAGGAAACTCAAAGCTGTGGGCGTTGCTTGGAGTTGAAGTCATACCTGGCGAACGGCCTGGAGAGGATGATTGAGCTGGGCAGCATTTTTGATGTGGATCTATGCTGTAGCTGGGAGTTTGCAGAAGCACAATTTAGTGTTAGCATATCCCTTTTATAGTACAACCTGAACCATAGTCTCGGTTGGGTGGTTATCGAAAGGGCTGGCGCGGGGTCCTGGGGATCTTGTAGCTAGCTCGCTTTATCGAGAGAGCTCTTTATCGTCTTTACAGAAGTCGAGTGTCTACAGTTTAGTACTACGTAAATGGGATGATATGGGCATCCTACTCTCAACCTTGTTTTCCATACCTGGCTGTTCTTGAAGATCATCACGACAATGGAGACAAGGCGTGCAAAACACCAGGAATGGACGGAGTTAATTGCTACAGGGCGGAAACAAGGCTTGAAACAATTGAATTGTGAGCATTGATTATCATGTTTGCGGCGCCGAGCCTCCCGTAGTATGTATTAAAGGACGTCATGGATCCTTGTTTGAAGCTGTCGGGTACGTTAGGGGTTGATTAAGTTGAGCGCTAAGCATGTCGATCAGGAACAAGATGAGGCAGTACTGTTAGTCCACAAGGCCAAAACAATTATGCGTCTTCTCCCAGTGACCCGTATAAGTAAGTCAACGATTGACCCAACAATTCTTTATCACAGGTATATTCTTGATAGCAGTATATGTGAGGCTTAGACACGGAAACCAGAGTGTGGCGGTGGGAGGCGTCGTCGATTTTCTTTTTCTTTCTTGATTTTCATCCAACGGAGCTGAGCGATGCACTACCGAATTGCGGATGCTAAAAAAAAATTGTTGGAGGTGCGGGCTGCTGACGTGGACACGAGGACAGAGTGAGCGGGACGAACTGGGAATGGAGACATGGAAGCCCAGGGGTTCAAGACAGCGAGTGAGGAGCTCCGACAAAGTACGTCAAGTGCCTGTGGAAGCAAGGGGGTTGAGGATAAGCCCCTGGAGTCAATTCGTTGGAAGCGCTAAAGGGAGCCAAGCTGTATCAAGGAACTGACAGATCCATTTCCTCTGTAACGAGGAATTAAATCAGCATGAACAAGAATCGACTCTAATATCTTGTTTGATGACATTTGTCTGATTTGTTGGCACATCTGAGCTGTGTGTGATATGGGTAAATCTCCTGCAGTGAGCGTCCAGTTGTGTCCATGTGTCTACATTAGTTCAGGGGTGAGGACCACTTCCATCGATCGTATCGTGTCGTGTCGTGTCGTGCGTGTCGTGTCGTCTTGTCTAAGCCTCGGCCTCGGCGTCTGAACACGCAGTTCAGTCTTTCATGAGGATAAAATATCCATTGTTAACCTGAGACTCCATCTTTGACAACGGTAAAGCCGTGGAGGTTAGATAGCGTCGCAGTAGTAGACGATTTGTTTGCATTTGACGCTCGGGGTTTGTGCCGGGTTTCGTAACGTTGCCGTTTACCGATGGGATTGGATTGTTTTATCTCTTCCAATGAATGGATCATGGAATGAAGTGTCGTCAGATGCAAGAGTACGGGATAGCCTGGACTAGGAAAAAAGGGTCCCCACCTCTTCACCCCAGTCCTCTGTCCTCAGGGCTTCTTGGTCTCCATCTCTAGGTCCCCCCTACTGTAACGCCAGGGACATGGACCTGACGCCAGGGGGTGATGGATGCATGTTCCACTGTTGGCGCCCTCTTTTTGAAACCTCTCGAACTCTACTGTACCTGATCTCGAGAATCGGTACTTCTCAAACACTACTAAGTTTCGCTACGTGTCAAGTACCTCATCTTTTTTTACTCACAGGGCTCCTCTCCACTGCTGGTTTTGTCCAAGCCTCCCGTCGCCTGTAGCTTAGGTTAGCCCCCCTGTCTGGTCTCGTCGGGTCTGATCTGGCCTCCCCCAAACTTTGTCTCTCCCACACGAACCCATCACCTCTATCCATCCGCTCTGCAGCACAGCAGCCTCTCCATTTTTGCAAACCAGCCAAGCTGTCCCTTTTCCCTATCAACCCCCCCTGCCACCTCCGAATACCGTCGCTGCGCATCACGAGCCTCTCGCTTCGCTTACTTGCTTGGTCTGTCAAGACACGACATTGACTGCGTATTCATCCTCGACCTCGGACGACGAATTCGACAATAACTCGACGACACGATACCTTGAACCGATCCATTTCTGTCGTCGCAAATCGGTTGTTTGCTGCTGCACACGTCGTTACCCCTTCTATCGCCCGAGTACATCCACGCAACGACGACACATCTTCCCTGACGACGAGTTTGAACGATTCTTTGATGCGTCTACGGTAGACTCGAGCCTTTTTCTCAACGACTCACTCGTTTCAACGCTCGTTATTGCCATCATCCGGCTTTTCTCGCCCGGTGCGAGCCAAACGCCAACTCTAAAACGATCCTTTGTTGCTGGACCTCGACTCCTTGCGGCGCATTCTGCCCAAGCCTTTTACCTCGAATCATCACTTTCAGCGCATTGCGAATCTAATAGGTCGCCGACTTTGTGCGCTTTGTCGCTGTTGTGCGCTCTTTCGACATCATGATTGAAGACAAGTACGTCGCGTCCACTCGTCGTCGTGGCCTCACTCCTGAATGGCTACCACGATCGGGCCTTTGCTGCAACCCGACTCTCCTACCACTATAGCAGAATACTGACATGCCCTCAAGATATATCGGTCTGGCTCTTGCCATGTCATCGGCTCTTGCCATTGGTAGGTTTATTCTCTGAGTATAATGGAGACGCGCCATAGCTAACAATTCTCCAGGAACAAGTTTCGTTATCACAAAAAAGGTCAGTCCAGCACGTTTGCCGCCCGCGAGCGGTAATTTCGTTATTGCTTGAGCATCTATTGCAGCATCTTGGCCTCAACCAATGTACAAGGAGCTAACCAATCACCAGGGATTGATTCAAGCAGAAGAACGACATGGTTTTGAGGGCGACGGCTTCGTCTACCTTCGAAATCCCTTATGGTGGGCTGGTATCGCGACTCGTAAGTACTACGACGTAAATACCCTCTGCGACAGCTTGTCTGACTGAATACTAGTTGGTCTCGGAGAAGTCTGCAACTTTGCCGCATACGCTTTCGCCCCTGCTATTCTTGTCACTCCTCTTGGAGCACTCAGTGTGCTTATTGGTGCTGTTCTCGGCTCGTACTTCCTCAACGAAGAATTGGGTGTACTGGGCAAGTTGGGTAGCGCCATATGCCTGATTGGCGCCGTTATTATTGTGCTTCATGCGCCTCCCGATGAGGAGATCGAGACGGTTGACGAGATCTTGCACTACGCCATCCAGCCAGGTGTGTAAACAATGTCAATACAAGTTGGAGGGAGAAAGTCGTTGCTGACATTGGATTAGGCTTCCTTCTCTATGCCATCGCCGTTGTTGCGTTCGCCGTTTTCATGATCTACAAGATTGCCCCCGTCTACGGCAGGAGCAACGCCCTCATCTACCTTTCTATCTGCTCTACTGTCGGATCCATCTCCGTCATGTCTGTCAAGGCCTTTGGCATTGCTCTCAAGCTTACCTTTGCCGGCCACAACCAGTTCAGCCATCCTTCGACCTACGTCTTCATGATTCTCACGGCCGTCTGCATTCTGACCCAGATGAACTACTTTAACAAGGCTCTTGCCAGTTTCCCCACCAACATGTAAGTTACTAACAGGCTTGATGAAACGGGCTTTACTAACAATTGTGCTAGTGTTAACCCGCTGTACTACGTGACGTTTACCACTGCGACCCTCTGCGCCTCCTTCATTCTCTTCAGCGGATTCAACACGAACGACCCCGTCAACACTCTCTCGTTGCTCTGTGGATTCCTGGTTACCTTTACCGGTGTCTACCTCCTCAACCTCTCGAGAGGTGACCCTCATGGCCAGAAGTTGAGCGCCGGACGAGGAGGAAGCGATGCTACCGGTACCGACATGGTGTCTGGTTTACAAACTCGTCTGAGCATGCAGGCTAGGAGGAGTGGTGATCCCTCTCGACACAGCATCAGCAGCCAGCGTGGAGATCGTGAAGGTCTAATTCGCGCATACGACGAGGAGGAGGCTGCTGGTTTCGCCCTGACCGATCTGGCCGAAGACAGTGATGACGACCTGCGACATACCAATGGAAATGGTAAAGCGACCTACGATAACAGCATCGAGCTTGACGACCGACACAAGTCAGGCGATAGATGATAACGTTCTGCAACGTTTCACGTAACGTAATGGCGGAGCAAGGAACCTTTGGGTGACGCCTTGAGGAGAGCTCCGCAGCAATATTTTGCATGTTTCATCATCTCAAACAGGCATTGTACATTTTCAAACCATTTGACCGGGCATTTCTCTCGGAGTATGGGTGGCATTCATGGATGGTACGCTACGCAACGACATATGCTAATGTTGGTGCCAAACGTGTTTTTCCTATGCGCAACAGGGTCGGGACTCGGAGCAAAACGAGATATATTGTTTGTTATTACTGGAGTACTACGGGCACATGGTCTTGGACGGCGTTGGTGGATTTTGTATTGGGGCCTATAGGCGAATCCTCGTTGTACGATACTGCGGAGCATGAGCGACGGAAAACTACCAGTCGTCAAGGCCATTCATACAGGGTTTCGGATCAAGGGAGAGACGATTTCTGGACGACGAAAAGAGGGACTGACGAGGCAGTTGCAGTCAGGGTTTCTCAGGGCATGAATGGTTCCGGTTGTTGTAGATCTGTTATCCAAGTCGCAGGGCTTTTTGGGGGTTTGAGGATGTCAAGTTTGAATTTCACCGAGAGATGGGGAAAAGCCAGAGGCTACCTATTATAGACAAAGAATTATAACGATTTGAAGCACAGAGGACGACAAAGCAATAATCTGCATACCCTAAAACTGTTCAGGGACAGAGGTGTTTACTTAGCGTGCAATGTTCGATTCCGTGGTTATAATATTAGCATCCATTCATCAGCCTCATTAAGCACAGATACGCGACATCTGTTTCTCTTCGCCCCGTATCCCACACATGGCTACAAGGTTACCCCACCTGTAGAATGCAACAGTCACGGGTACAAAAGTATTACTTGATGAGACAAGATGGACGGACTCGCGAGACATTGGAGTCGAGGAATTGGTAGACAGAAGACACGGTTTTAGACGTGTCATCGAAATCTTCGGGTCTCATTTTTTCTCTTTTATGCTTTGCCTACCATTACAAGCAAGAATGAAACCGTCCGTGCCCTTAGCATGCAAATGATCAATTGACGCCTGAGTAGACCTCCGTCCCTCATCCCACGGATCTCCTATCTTTCCTTCATCAGGTTTTGGTGGCTTTTCCTAGCCTGGTGATTTAGGCATCCTATTGCTCAACAGCCTGGACCTCGTCACCACCGTCCTCCTCAGCAACTCGTGCGTCCTGAGCGGCCTGAGCAGCCTGGGCGGCCTTGGCACCGTAGTCCTGGCTGACGGGCTGGAGAACAGCCTGCTCCTCCTTGGGCTCGATGATGGTGACAGCGTCAGGGAGAGTCTTCTGGGGGCCGGCCTTGCCCTCGGGGTCAGAGCCGCGCATGATCTTGACCTTGATACCCAGGACACCCTGTCGGAGGAGGACGTGGCGGGTAGCGTGGTCAATGAAGTCCTTGGCGGGCTGACCAGAGTGGATCATGAAGCCGTCGGTGAACTTCATGGACTTGGCACGGGCAGCACGAAGCTTACCGGAGACGACAACCTCGCAACCCTTGGCACCAGACTCCATGATGAAACGGAGGACACCATAGCAGGCACGTCGAACGGCGAGACCGTTGAGGAGCTTGTATCGGAGGGACTCGCACTGAGCGACGGCGGAGAGACCACGGTTCTGGACCTTGGCGGCGTAGAGGGAGACGGAGTTCTCGGGGAACTTGAATCGCTTCTGGATGAGCGAGGTGAGCTCGCGAATGCGGCGGCCCTGCTCACCGAGAACCTCCTGGGTGTGGGTGGCTCGGATGATGATGTCGGTAACGGTGGGGGTAACGCGGACCTCGACGCCGGAGTAACCCTCCTCAGCGAGCTCGCGCTGGAAGAACTCGTTGAGCTCGGCGTAGAAGACACCGTCGGCGACGAACTTTCTCCTCTTGGAGCTGTGAGAGATAAAGTTAGCGAGGGTTTCGATTTTGGCGATAATTTTGGAATTTTGGCGGGGTGGTGTTGATGATGGCTTCGACTCGACGGGAACAGCGCAATTGCAAAAGGGACACGCAATAACTCACATCTGGGATCCGGGGTGAGCCATCTTGAATTAAGACTGTGTTGTCGGGGACTGGACTTGTCTTTGAGTCTGTTGGCGAGCTGAGGGTTGGCGGGCTGAAGAGAAAGATTCGCGATCCTGGGACTGGAGGTGGATTTGGCGAGCCTCACTGCACTCACAAACGTTTGTTCGCTCTCGCTCAATTTTTTGGTGTGGGTTGAGCCCTAAATCTGGACTGAGCGAGCGAGCGCACAACCTCTGGGATTAAAGTGGGTCCCTTTCTAGATGAGGGGGCTAGGGTCTGTCTTGAGAACGGAAGTCGGAGAAACATATTCACGAACTGTGGTCTAGCGAGTCTTCCTGGAGGCGCTTGGGCCATGCCTCTGACGTCTGTTAGTGTCTGACGGAAGGTGCTGAGCTGAGCCCCTCCTGCTAGGGGCATCTGTGGCTCGTGATGATGAACGAACCGCAAACCTCATCTCCGGCTAGGTAGACTCTGAAATAGATTTGAACCTTCACTGATATCGGAGCCGAAGCTTTACTCGACACGAACTTGACCTTCTTATTTCTTTTTAGATTTTAAGCTCTCGGATAACAATGTCAGAGTCCGTCTCATAGCCCCTCCTCTGGTCGCCTTCTTATAGCTTCTTCTCGTCTTCCGGCGGCCCCGCGACATCAAGCTATCTCTACATCCCTCAGAGCTCAACGAGAATTTATCTACAACGACTCGCTCTCGATATTACACACAAAGCAAACATCATACAAAGAAAGGGAATATCTCTGGTTTCGCGACAGTTTTCACCGCGAACGACGAGTAGACCGAAATTGCGGTGGACGTCATCAACGGTTTGCCAAGATGGAGGCCCGAAAGGTACGCGTGATCACCAGGCTCTAGTCACCTCTTCCCGAACACCTCTTTTGTCAATTTTCCGCTTTGTGCTACCCTTCGGATCCCTAACATAATGTTAGATCATCGAGGGCGTCCAGGGTATCTATGGCGGCCAAACGACCCATGGCACTTTGCGACTGACCGACTTCCACTTGGTATTTTGCGCACCTATCGACCAGTCTGGCAACCCCCCAGCAGATCCTTCACAAAAGCCCAAGGTCCGCGAGCGATGGATTCCGTATCCTATCGTGTGCTACTGCGCATTCCGACCGGTCCCTCCTGGATCTCGCCAGGCTCCATCGATACGCTTGCGATGCCGCGACTTTACTTTCGTGACATTCAACTTTACCGATAGCGAGATCGCACGCGAAACGTTCGATTTTATCAAGTCTCGAACTTGCAGACTAGGGACAGTAGAGAGGCTATATGCTTTTAGTCACAAGCCTTTGAAGCATGAGCGGGAGGTGGATGGCTGGTCGTTTTACGATCCAAAAGCGGAGTTCCGGCGGCAAGGAATCAGTGAAAAGCTACCCGACAAAGGTTGGAGGATCACGCATATCAACAAAGACTACACCTTTTGCGACACTTATCCTGCTTTCTTGGTTGTTCCCTCCAAAATCTCGGATAACGTCCTAAAGTATGCCAAGGAGTTTCGCTCGAGAAATCGTGTGCCCGCTTTGTCGTACATCCATCCTATCAACAACTGCACCATTACTCGAAGCTCCCAACCCCTCTCAGGGATTACGAGGAAGACGAATGTGCAAGACGAGAAACTAGTAGCGGCATCGTTCAACGCTCTTTTGCCGCCCGGCTCTGAGGATAGCACACCCTTGTCAAGTCAGGCTGATGTATCTCTTGGGAGTTCATCTGTGGAACCGGAGCTTTCGGAGACCGAACGTTATGAGGACGAGCTTATTTCAAAGTCGGTCGCTGTGTTCGATGCGACTGGGAAGCGTCAGGTGTACGGTGCGCAGCAAAGTAATCTAATCGTGGATGCCCGCCCGACTATCAACGCCATGGTGAACCAAGTCCAGGGGATGGGATCGGAAAACATGGACAAGTACAAGTTCGCACGGAAGATATTCCTTAGTATTGAGAATATTCACGTCATGCGAAGCTCTCTCAATAAGGTCAACGACGCTCTCAAAGACGCCGACATCTCACCTTTACCACCGAATAGAGAGCTACTCCACCAAAGCGGCTGGTTACGCCACATTCACGACGTTCTGGATGGTTCAGCTATTATCGCCAGACAGATCGGGATTAACCATTCCCATGTTCTTATCCACTGCTCCGATGGTTGGGACCGTACAAGCCAGCTCAGCGCTTTGGCTCAGATTATGTTGGACCCTTACTACCGCACCATCGAAGGTTTCATCGTTCTTGTAGAGAAAGACTGGCTTTCTTTCGGTCACATGTTTAGATTACGCTCGGGTCACTTGAATCATGAGGAATGGTTCACAGTACAGAAGGACGCTTTTGCGGGTGCAAAGGTACAGCCGGGAGAGAATGACGGTCGAGGTGATGCATTCCAGAATGTGCTCAGCGGTGCAAAGCGGTTCTTTAACCAGAACAAGGATGATCCGGACTTGGCCGCAGTCAGTGAGACAGCACCTGGAAAGGTTGTTGACGATGAAGCAACCACCCCCAAGATGGTCAGCCCCGTCTTTCATCAGTTCCTCGACTGCGCCTACCAGCTTCTACGCCAAAATAAGACACGCTTTGAGTATAATGAACGCTTCCTACGCCGTCTTTTATATCACCTATACTCTTGTCAGTACGGTACTTTCCTTTTCAACTCTGAGAAGCAAAGAAAAGATGCGCGGGCTGCTGAACGGACGTCGTCAGTCTGGGATTACTTCCTCTGTCGACGGGCTGAATTCACCAACCCCGACTTTGATGCCAGCATCGATGACCACGTCAAGGGACAAGAAAGAATTCTGCTACCGCGACTCAAGGAGATCAGATGGTGGCATCAACTATTTGGCAGGACCGAGGATGAAATGAACGGTGGTTTAAACGCCGCTGCAGCAGCCGAGACAGATCGGCAAACCGCCATATCAAACCTCCAGTATCCTAGCGTGATCCAAGCAGACGCCAACCCTAGATCGTCGACCTCAAGCTCCAAGTCAGGCTCTGGACCTCCCTCGGTCCTTACTGGTGTTGAGAGTGCACATGAGACATTGACTCCTGAATCACGACATACTACAATTGAACGAAGCCCATCTACTGAGCCTAGTGGCAATGCCTTTGCCACCATTCGAGATGGCATTGCAGGCCTGAACCTAGGAAAGGGAGTGCTTGGTCAGTTTACAAATACTGGCGAGGCTGCATCATCATCGGATACAACCCCCGCCCCCGCGCCTACTCGTAGCGACCAGGAGCTGCGCGAGATGACATAGAAGGTCATGTTTCCAAATTCGGACCCTGGCCCATACTTGATCGTCGAGACCCATGATTCTGTACGACATTCTTGTCCCCGGCCACGCATCCCCATAGCGCCACTTTTGACATCAGATTCTACTGCGCCTTCGAGGCTGGGCCGCTGCAGCTTCCACAGTGTTCCCAGCGATCTGAGTGGTGAGTGGGAGTATATCCAGCGGCGTGATTCCGAGTCTCGAGAACCATGCCCTTGGGCCACCTCTACTAGGAATCTTCAACCGGATGCGGAGCTGGAGGAGCCGTGTCACTCGCCAGGCATTGAGCAACCAACACCTGTGATGAGCCTAGAGACAGTGCTGTTCAAAACCGACGGGAAGCATTTGGCGGCGGTGTCTGAGTGTTAAGTGGATGTAGCTGGACTTCGGATATTTGAGTCTGTGATTAGGCTCGATGTTGGTTGCGGTCGGCGTTCTTATTGGCGTGGGAGGTAGCATCGCGAGTCTGTTGGCTCTGGCGTTCATTTTGCATGGTAAAGACATTCAGAAACTGCGCAAACCATGCGTACACATAGCGACGGTTTAGATAGCAATAGATCCCTTCAGGGACTCCTTCAATTATATAGCATAGCGTACCAACCCACCCAATCAGATAAATTGGCACAGTATTTGTGTTTATGCTCTTTTCGTCTTTATTTTTGTCTATCTCGTAACGTCATCCCGGTTGAGGCAACGTTCTTCTTGTCTTCACATTGAATCATATCCTCTTGATTTCATCACGCTTCTTCTACCCGTTTTGATTTGCGTCATCTCTTTCCCTCGCGTTCTACGTTCTCTTTAGAGTTCTTGACCACGTTACAGGAACACCTCGAGGTTGATCTCGAGAGTGCTAACAGGGTATCTGTGAAAATGTTAGTATCAGCCAAATAGTAGACGGCAACCTCGGTATTTGTGACTTACTTCAAATCAAACTTCTCCAACACAGTAGGGTGCAGGATACCGAACTCTCCAATGCGCCTCTCCTTTCCACCAAGACGGAGATACACGGAAGCAGCGTGACCAGCGAAGAAAGTAGCGTCATCGAGCTCCTCGATCCAGTAACCGTCAGGCTTGCTAGGATTCTCCTTAACCTCAAAGTCGACACTCTTGCCGGTCAAGCCCTCCTCGTGGGTGATGAAAGCAGTACGGAGCATGAGCAGTACGCGGTCGAGCAGACCGTGGACCACCTCGAAACCGCTGTTTCGGCCGTACCAGGCGGCGGCAAAGTGTCGCTCGTTGCGAGCCTTGCGCTCCAGAGACTCGTCCTTGAAAACGACGTCGGAGACCTCGAAGATCTTCATGGGCACACTATGGCCCTTATTCTCACGGATGGTCTTGAGAAGACCGGGGAGGAGACTTGACCGCACGACCTGGTACTCGGCGGTCTTGGGGTTAGCGAGCCGCACGACGGTGTTTCCGTCGTCCTTGCGGTTGAGCCAGGCAAAGTTCTCGTCGTGACTGCACAGGATCAGGGGCATGACCTCACTCCAGCCAGCCACGGCGGTCTCAGTTCGGATGATATCACTGAGCTTGTTGACCAGCAGGGGAGCACCGACGGTAGCACTTCGTGAAGGAGCGGTGCGGGGGAGATTGTTGTAGCCATAGCACACAGCAAGATCCTCCATAACATCACATTGATGGAGAACATCGGCTCGGGTTGAGGGAATAGCAACCTCGAGAATGTTAGAGTCTTTTGATGAAGGGGTGGAGGTGTAAGACATCTTGGAGAGGAGCTTGCACAGGCTTTCGGGGGACTCAGTGAGGCCAGTGCAGCTGTTGAGGTAGTCAATCTCGACCTCAGCAACTCTGGGCTTAAGGTTGGGTGTGACGCGGGTTTGGTTGTTGTGGTCGGAGTTGATCTGGACGGGCTCAACAGTGAAAGGCTCTGAGCAGTACATGGAAAACATGGTGACCATGATGTCAGTGACAATGTCCAGCTTGGTAATGTCGGTGGCGGTGATCTCAATGAAGACGTTGGTGGTGTCAAGGGTGATCTTGGAGTGGTCACCGTTGATGATAGGGGGAAGGGAGCAGACGACGCGGTTGGAGTCGAAGATGGCAGGGTAGACTGGCGAGTCGCGGATGATGTGAAGGAAGCGACCCAAGTGCTTGTCGTTCTCGTAGAAGGTCATCAACTCAGCAGAGTCCATCTCCTTGGTCTGGTTCAAGGGAATGAACTTGATGTCCTTAGGAGGCAGGGCCTCGTAAGTGAAAGGACCCTTGATGGTGTCATAATCGTGGGTACCAATGGATACGAGTGTTCGGTTTCGGGCAAGATTCTGGTGAAGCTTGTCTTGTAGAGAGATGAAGGACTCGTAGCGGCTCTTGTCGAACTTGATATTGCGGAGGATAGCGCCGGAGACGTACGGCCGGACCTGCTCGGCTTCGGGCTTGACAGTAATGGACTCTAGCTTGCCGCTCGCGGGCTCGACGAGACGATATTTAGGGGGCTCAATGCGACCGCGGAAGATGTTGAGGTTGGTGACAATACCCTCGAAGCAGAGCATATCATATCGGTTGGCGGGGATCTCAATCTTGAGTTGGGGAGGTTCCTGCTCGCCGTTGACAATAGGACGCTCATCATTCTCAGTATCCTCGTCAAGCTCGATACCGAATTCGAAGCAGAGGTCCTCGAACTCCTCGGTCGTGAATCTATTTAGGCGCAACAAAATCCGTCAGTATATGATTATAGATAGTTGGGCGCGAAGTCGGAGAGCTCTTGGTGGGGGTTCAACAAGGAGGGGCATTTCGCACTTTTGACCGAGGGCTTCGTAAAGCTTGTACTTGTCGACAGAGATGGTAGGCATGATGAAGCGTAGCCCCGAGCCTGGCTTATGTTATGATCCTTTTTCCAAGGAATTGAGGGCAAAAGGGGAGCTTCCGTCGAGCGTGGGACGTGGATTTGGGCGTGGATTGCACTGAGTCACAGGAAATTTTGGGGATGTCGTTGATCGATATGGGCTTGCACGCGACGGAAGGAAGTGGGATGCGATACTGGGGTACTCGGGAGAGCGCTGTGCTGTGGTGTGCTGAATCGGTACCCTGCTAGCTGACCCTTTTGGCGGGGTAAAATAGCGGATCATTGATGCTCCTGTGCCGAGCAAGATGTGGTCCATCATGACATATGAGGTACAGTAAAACGATGCCTGTACTAACATGTAGCACTATTGAGGCACAGTCAGCAAGACAATGGTCATCCAGGGCTCTAAGAAGGAAAAGGAAACGTATAGGATGAGAATTGGTCTTTGCTTTATAATATCTTCAACCAGAGTTACGATATAACCTGACTAGATGAGACTCTATGAAGACGATTAATCTTGCAATTGTCTTGAAGTAAAATCTGGAGTTTCTCTTTCCCCTGGGGAACTCCTACCATTGGCCAAGCCCCGAGGTTCACACAGTTCTGGCTGTACAAGACTGTACGTAACCATGCTGATTGTATTGACAGTTCATCTCAACTCAGACTTGGTAGCTTGGCCAGAGAACAGCTGATAAGACCCGAAGTAGTTCGTTCCTATACAATGCATTGTTGTCGTGGACATCTTTCAAGTCTATTAGCCAGTTACTCGAGTTGCCAAGATCTATGAATGTACAATGATGTCGGTACTGAACCGGGAATGGCGGGGGCTTGGAGCTTGAGGATTCAGGGCTTGTGCAGCTATGGGAGTGACGTCGAACCAACCTAACGCCCAGTATACGGCTGACAGCTTTAGGTTTTGCATGCATACCCGTCTCACATGGAGTTATCTAGGTATATTAGCAATGAATATGAAACCTTGCTTCAGATACCAGATACAAGATCCAACACAGCTTGGTTATGACATCGGGCTCTCAAATAACCGATCCATCTCCATATTTTCAAGCCACAATGTACCTGAGGCGCGCTGACCGAAGGTGAGACTGAAAGCTCGCCCCTCAAAAATCCATGTTTTGCCAGGTTCAAAGCATTTTGAGGGAAATGAAGAGCCACTTTCGACCCCACTTCAGCCACATCCCATCCTGTAGCTGTTCGCCCCGGGGCATCGGGGCTGGACCTGAGCTGGACTGGTTGCCCCTCTCCAAGGCAGCGTTCCTAACAGGGCATCCGTCAGTGAACAACACAGCACTGCAGTGAAGTGAGCCGCCAAGTTAGAGCCTTAACAGCTCATCCGTTCAGTGCTGCACCAGCCTCGCTCCCAAGCCCAGTCCAATCCAGCCCAGTTCATCAAACCTCCAGCTCCCACTCCACACCATCTCTCTTCTCCCTCCCTCATCTATTGATTCTACGTATTCACATGCCCCCATTTCAACCTCGACGACCCTGTTGATATAGGCCACGATCTTGACCTTTGACGCTGCATTATTAAACGCCCGATTTTCTCTACGCTGAGCGTATCTCACAGCTCTAACTCCCCTGCGAGATCTTGGTTCTCTGCCCTCTTGCAGCCAAAAATCGTGTGTTGGGACTCCGCGCAAATCATTGCATCACCCACCAGCACCACCACACGCGATCCACCCGCAATCGTCAACCTTCTTCCTCCCTCCCTCCTATCGATCATCTCGACTCCTCTTCGACGCTGCCGCTCATTTTCTTGATAAATCTGCGATCTTACCGCCCCGCTCGCCATGGCTGACGCGCCCAACTCTGGCGATGAGCTGTACCCTATCGCCGTTCTCATTGACGAGCTAAAGGTAATGCCATGGTTTGGCGGTGACGCCACGCTACAACGCAACGCTTCCTCTGCCTGCCCGTTTTTTATCGCCAACGATTAGCCTTTCATTACTGACCCTCGATTCTTCACCAGCACGATGATGTTTTGCTCCGTCTCAACGCCATCCACCGTCTCTCCACCATTGCTCTCGCTCTCGGCGCTGAACGAACCCGTGAGGAGCTCATCCCCTTCCTCGATGGTCAGTCTTCGATTTAGCCTTCCCGCTCACCAATCTACGATGAAAACAAAGACATCTCCTAACATTGTTGCTATACAGAGTCTGTGGAGGATGAAGATGAGGTTCTTGTTGCCCTGAGCGAGGAGCTCGGCGGCTTTGTCGAGTATGTCGGCGGTTCCCAGTGGGGTCACGTACTGTTGTCTCCCCTCGAGAACCTCGCTGCTATCGAGGAGCCCGTCGTGCGTGACAAGGTAAACTCGCATTTCCCTGATTCCATCCCCCATCTCCCGCGCTGACCGTTATGTCAGGCCGTCGAGTCCCTGAACAAGATTTGCTCCGAGCTTTCTCCCCAACAAGTTGAGGAGTACTTCATTCCCCTCACAATCCGCCTCGCCAAGGCCGATTGGTTTACATCAAAGGTTTCGGGATGCGGTCTCTTCACAACTCCCTACAACAAGGTCTCCCCACCCGTTCAAGAGCAACTGCGACAGCAGTTTGGTCTGCTCGTCCACGATGAGACCCCCATGGTCCGTCGTCAGGCCGCCACCAACCTCGCCAAGTTTGTCAAGGAGATGCCCGCCGCTATCGTTGTCGACGAAATGATACCCCTTTTCCAACACCTTGCACAAGACGATCAGGATAGCGTCCGATTACTCACCGTCGAGGTCCTCATTTCTATCGCCGAGGCCGTTCCCAAGGAGCAGCAGGCCAGTCACGGTGTTCTGCTGACTGCCCTGCGCAATTTGATAGAGGATAAGAGCTGGAGGGTCCGTTATATGATTGCTGATCGGTTCGAAAAGGTATGTGGTACCTACTATATATTGTACGCATGTCATATTGACTTTATGCAGATCGCCAAGGCAGTTGACGAGGAGGTCGTCTCCAGAGATCTCGTGCCCGCATTTGTAAAGCTTCTTAAGGACAACGAGGCCGAGGTGCGAACCGCCATTGCCGGTCAAATTCCTGGCTTCTGTGCTCTTGTCGACCGCACCGTTCTTCTCAACGATATCATGGGCAGCATCGAGGATCTCGTCTCGGACACAAGTCAGCATGTCCGTGCTGCGCTTGGTACCCAGATCAGTGGCCTGGCTCCTATCCTTGGAAAGCAAGAGTATGTGCACTATTCCCTTGTCTTCCAGCTACAAATCTGACTTGTGTTTTAGAACCATCGACCACCTTCTCCCTATGTTCCTTCAGATGCTCAAGGATGAGTTTCCGGAGGTTAGACTCCACATTATCTCAAAGCTTGAGCTTGTCAACCAAGGTAAGCCACAAAGATTGACAAAAATGGACACCATGCTGATATATCATAGTCATTGGTATCGACCTCCTTTCACAGTCACTTCTTCCCGCAATCGTACAGCTCGCTGAGGATAAGCAATGGCGAGTACGACTTGCCATTATCGAGTACATTCCTCTCCTGGCCAGCCAACTTGGTGTCCAGTTCTTCGACGAGAAGCTCAGCAACCTGTGCATGGGCTGGCTAGGAGACACAGTCTTCTCCATTCGTGAAGCGGCTACTCACAACCTGAAGAAGCTGACTGAAGTGTTTGGAGTTGGATGGGCTAGCGAGGCTATCATCCCCAAAGTTATGGCCATGGGTAACCACCCCAACTACCTATACAGGATGACCACTTGTTTCGCGATCTCGGTAAATATTGTTCCCCATCCTTGGTGGAAATGATTTTCTGACTAATGTATTTGCAGACATTGGCGAGTGTTGTGAGCATGGATGTGATCGACAAGTCGATTCTGCCTATGCTTGACAAGCTGGTTTCTGACGATATCCCCAACATCCGCTTCAACGTGGCCAAGACATACCGCGTCCTCATCAATGTGCTTCGACGTCTGCCTGACGAGGGCACCCTGTACGACCTAGAGAAGCAGGGCAGTGAGATCACACCGTCGCCGCGGGGCTCGGAGTTGATCCAACAACGCGTTGTTCCTAACCTGGAGAAGTTGCAGAAGGACGACGATGTGGATGTGCGATACTTTGCGACGACAGCAGCGGCCGAGATTTCGGGACCAATTGCTGGCGGAGAACCTATGAATACATCGCCATAGATGAGAGACGTAATGAAGCAATAATTGTTGTCAAGACAGATTTTGTCTGGTTTTTTTGTCACGTCTGATCGCCACAGAAAGAAAGACAGACAGGAGCCCATGAAGTCGTACGTTGCATATTAGAAACAAACCACTGGTTGGAGCTGGACATTGATACGCCGGGGAGGGAGGATATTCTGCAAGAGATGCGATAAGAACTTGACACAAAACCTCTAGAGAAGTGGAGGATCGAACACAGATCAAGGTCGGGGCTGGGACAGGGGATCCAGGGGGGGGATAGTCCAAGCATCGACACAAGTCCAAATACCATTGTATGATACAACAAGAGCTCTCAGAAGTGAATGATATTGACAGTTTGGAACCAGTTGCTGAAGCCAGCACAATGTGATTAGGGGTATCTTGGTTTGTTCTCTTTTCTACTTCTACTAAGGCATATATATACTATACCCTGCGGAAGCAGAGTGTACTGATGGTCTGACCCTTGTGGCCGCCGAAACTAAAGGATCGATACTCTACCCTGCCAACAACTTCGAAGCCTTCACCCTCAGTCTTCTCGAACCAACCTTTCAGCTCAGTCTCTGTCCAGTTGCAGCTCGTCACCAAGAAGACACCACCCTTGCGAACCAGCGGTAGCACCCGCTCTCGATAACACTCACATAACCGCCGTCCTTGAGCATCCTTCTCATCACTTAGAGAGATGGCATCAAACGTACCCTTGTCCAGCACCACGTCCCAACCCTCAGCCTGCGCATTGTTGAGAACGGTATCGTAGGGTCCAGCTATGAGATCCCATTCCTCAAACTCGACAGGGCCCTCGACATCTCTTGTAGTTGTGATTTGTCGCGCGAGTGCGACGCTCTGGGGACTATAGTCTACGCCGAGAGCGCGAGCTGACCAGTCCTCTTCACGGAGGGAGAAGAGCAAGGAGCCATTTCCGCAGCCGAGATCGAGAAAGGTGGTGGTGCCGTGAGAGAGGACGGGCGAGTCTGGGTCGGAGGGATCGAGTAGGCTGTCTAGGAATTCGAGGATCTTTGCTTCGGCATCTGAGTCGTCGAACCAGACGGTGCCGATGTCGGAGGGGTCGGCAGTGTGGTTTGTTATCTCGTTTGTGTAGAGGTCATCCCAGCTGGAGGGGCAGAATGTTAGACTGGATATATGGTTTGAAGGGGGAGGGTCGGACTATTGTTTTGTGCCAAGCTTTGAGGGCTCGAGATGTTGGGGCTTATCGTTTGATGCCATCGTGATGAACGAGAGTCTCCCTGGGGATTCGTCTTGTAAGAGAAGGTCTTGCTTGAGATTTGAAGCTATTCAGATTGATTGATAGTAATGGGATATTTTGTGGTGGGGGATCTTGATGGCATGACCAGAAGTGGTAGGCGGTGAGCGCGGGGTAACTCCAAAGTCTCATCATGAACGACATGAGGTCAACTTCACAGGCTCTTAATTATAACTTCTAAATTTTGTTTTGACATTCCAGTAACAAAGCTGGGATTTTGACTGTTCACTATTCTTGTCATTCATTGCCGGTGCGTCTTGATTGTAACACATTGAAATATGACTCGGCTGCCAGCCCTTCTCACAGGCCAAACACATGGGAGTTTGTCAAGGCACAGAACTCATGTAGAGGGAATCACATCTCACTGGAACCGTTTAAACTTATCATCGATGAATTTATACTTTATATATGCGGTTATCATCACGGCACATGCATCAGGTATGTTGAGTCAGGAACAATTCATTAGAGAACAGGAACCAAAGTGTTGCTGCAGGTGGTAATGCTCGCATTAAGTCCTCGAGACTTCCGTCTGTACCTAGGCAGTTATACCTAAGTGAGTACAAGGTACTTTCTAGATTCCCACGTCTCATTGCCAGGCACATTTGGGGCCATATAGCACAAGAATGGGAGACAAACAAGAACTATCCTCTATGCAGCAAAACCAGTAACGAAGACGGATCAGGCAGATGAATAGGACAGACCCCACTTCGCCTTTGAATCCTCCCCTTCGTTCCATGAAAATGGGATAGCCGTCCCATTGTTGTATGTATCGTATCATTCGATCATCATGAATATTCCTGATACCAACCGCAAAATCACGCAAAAGTTTCCAAACACCAGGCCCCATGTAAGTTTGACGAAAGAGTCGCCCAATTCAGTAACCCGAACAGTAACAGCAAAACCCATAAGCAATTAGGGACACCTACCGGCTCTCACTTCCCAGCAAGCGCACGGTAAAGGTTTCTCATGACATGTTTATGTATGTAAAAACAAAACCAAAGGTCAAGCTTAGTAGAAAGACTCGACCATGGTGTCCTTCATGCTGGTGTTGATGTTGCTGGGGCCCTGGCCCTCGCCGAGACGGAACACACTCTCGATAACGCTGAGCTCGGTAGCGGTGGTGTCGAGACCAGTGACGGCGAGCCAGTCGTTGACAACCATTCCAGCGCCAACGACGTTGGAACCGCGGTTGACACTACCGGCCACGAGAGGGACCTGGAGCAAGCTGGACAGCTCGTCCTGGTCTTGGATAGGAGTCTTGGGGTGGACGAGACCTCCCTGGTTGGACAAGCTCATGTAGCTGCCTACTAGGACGTTGTCGGCGACGGTCTGTCGGAATACTTCTACGCCTAGGACGTCTGCAATAATCTCTTCTGTTTCGCGCTCCAAGTCAGGGTGGACAAGGGCGATGTGATCATTTGTGACGATAACGTTTCCAAGAGCCGACAGACGCTCCTCGATTCGCTGGATGCGGACCGAGTCAGGTAGTGAATTTCGCAGGTGCTGAAGCTCCTGGTCGGTTGTGGTTGTAGGAACGAGAAGGCCCTTTCGGTTGCCGGCAGTCAAGCGACCGATGATGCGGGTGCCCGCGATGGTGGTTCGAACGGTAGGGACAATGTCTTGAAGTTCGGCCTCAAAGACACTGGGGAGACATGTCAGTATGAAGCCTACGATTGATAGTACAAGGGAGAGCTTACCTGTAGAAGTTCTCACTGGCACCGAGGGCGACCAGAGCATAGGAGTTGGTCAAGGTGGAAAAGACACCGACCCTAGAGAATCACATGTTAGTATTTGTTGTTAAGCTTTTCAACATTTTGTTTCATTCCAGTTCTCACAGCCTTGACATCTGAGGGCATCATCATCCAAATGGACATGCACTGCATCAGAGAAAGGCGGGGGCGGGGTTCATGAGGCACAGAAATAGAGCTTCATTCGTCAAGAACAAGCAAAAGGGAAGAAACATACTCGTTAGAGTTTTCGAATTGAGCGCGAACCGCCATGATTGCTGAAGTGTTCTGAGTCGTGCAAGTCGTAGAGTCTAGAATTTTGAAGGTGACGAAGATGTCGCGATGTAGGAAGAAAGGTGGATGGAGTTGGTGTTGGCAGGGTTTTTTTTCTTCGGTCTCTGTTTTCTGCCCCTCCTTCTTTTTGGGGAGCTTTCGCCCGCTCTTTATGTAATGGGTGTCAGGCTGGAGGGACTTGGAAGATAGTGGAGCTAAGGGTCTCCGCCTGCAGTCAGCAACTATGCTACAGTGGGTTATGTCCTCTGAAAGCAGTAAAGAGCACGATGACTCACCAAAAAACTACACAAGAACATCGCCACTACGAGGTGCAGGGACCTTCTATTGTATTAGATATGACTCTTTAAATTGTAATGACTCCTTACCTTGCCTTGCCTCGGCTTTTATTAAGTAATTACCAGTTTTGACCAGCTCTAGCCAGCTTTCTGTGGCTGTGCTTCAGAAGCTATTTCCTAGTTTCCTTCAGCCTCGTCCAGTTCAGCCCTAGCAGTCTTCGACTCATCTCTTGTCAGGTCCAAATGCGGCAAGTGGCCCTCTCGTCGTCATACTCGATCTCAATGGGTAGTGCATGACTATGAGATGCGGTATGAAGACGATTCTCATCATATCTAAATCTTCTCATTGCGCATAACACGTTCCCTCAACCTAAAACTCTAGGCTTAATTGTATAGGTATGCAGACAGATGACACTAGAGACCCTTTGTAGCACCTTGAACTGCACATCTCATGACATCCATATTTACTGAACAAAATACCGGTCCATATCCTTCATCCCTCAAAAACCATATCATGCCATTCGTGATTCTTCGTCCTATTTAGCCTGTCCAGGTCATGTTGCCATACCTAGGCTAGCCTCTCAATCAAACTCTGACTCGAAATGCTCTCCGGATATCTACTGTCACTGAACGCTCTCGTCTTTGTTTTGCCATCGTCTCAACAATCACGATAACGTACGGCGTTTCCATTCCTTTCCACCCCCGGGTTTGACCGTGGTAGAGCACGTCTACTCAAGTACTTTCCCTCACAGCGTCCAGACAGGCGCCTTCATCAGCACCTGTCTTCCTCGCACTTCCAACGCCATGAATCCTGCGAATCGCACCCTGTTGGTATCCTTCGGCAGGGCCGCTACGAAAGTATCCTTGTCAGCATCCGTCCTTGTGCTCGTAGGAGCGTCGCTACCCTCCCCGCTCTCAGGCGGGGTTGCTTTATTCAACGTACCAGTCTTAGCTTTGCCGCTCTTTTCATCATTACCATCCTTGTCCTCACCATCTCCTTCTCCCTTCTGAGCCTCCAGTGTTGGCAGCGCCGCCTTTTCCACCTCCATCACATGAGGCTGGACGATTTCTCCGGGCAGCGGGTAAGTGATGGCAACATCACGGCTCTCCAGGGGAAGGTTGGCTGTGATACCCACTGCAAGCTCAATAATCATGGATGTGCTGCCCTCAACGCCCGGTGGTGGCGGGGTGTTGAGGAACTGGTAGAGGCAGGCCGTCAGGTTGGAGGTCGTCTTGGCTATAAATGTGTTGCGGTTATCATTCCCCGCTTGTGAGTTGAGTTGTCGGTGCAGACCATCCAGCGATGACATTCGCCAGCTCACAATCTTGTTTGTCAAAGCGTCAAATTCCTCCTGGCTAGTCATCGTGTGCGTATTGTTTCGGATGCCGAGCTCGATCTCTTTGAGAGACTGACTTAGCTGCGCATCCAATCCAGGGTGAAAGCACTTGTTGAAAACCTCTTCCATCAACCATCGAGAGATGACAGCTCGTCCAACCGCCGTCATCTCAGCCTTTCCGGTCTTGAGTGCATCTGCGCTGACATACTTGTCCAGCCACTGCGGCACACACCGCCAGTCTTTTCGAATGTTGAACGAGAGGTTGTTGATGGCGCCATTGAGTCGGTTGAATCGTGTCGAGTATTCACTGTCATCAAGGGCGGTGCGCGATTGAGACATGCGTTGATTGGCTACCGCATTTTGGAGATGCACAATCTGACCATTAAGCACCTCAATCTGCCCCTTGCCGTCAAAGTAGAGTCGCTTAACATTCTTGTACTTTGTCACTACAAGCAGTCAGTATGTGCTCTGGATTACATTGGGACGATGATCCACTCAATATTTACTTACACAGGTCCTTGAATGATTTGTCGTTTTCGCCAGAGTCTGCTGGAACAGCAGAGACGGGCTGGGGGCTGTCACGTCCCTGATCCACGGCCTGGCCTTCAAATTGAGGTGGGCGATCACCTCGGTAGGCTTGTGGCTGGCCGGCCGCCTGACCTGGGACAGGAGGGAGCGGGTTCATGTTATTCATGGAGTTGCCGGGAGGGTAAGTGGGGGGCGGGCCGCCGGGGACGTCGGCCTGTCCGCGCAACTTTTCGGCATCAGGACGGCGCGAGGGCGGAGGTCCTCCGGTAGGTGGTGCCATTCCTTGTTGCTGTGGTTGGGGGGTTATCTGTTGAGCGGGAGGTAGGCTTGGAGTTGAACCCTGATTCTGTATATACACGTGGTTTACAGCAGGCGACGTAGATGCTGATTGCAGGTTTGCTGAACGTTGATCCGAATCGGCGATGGGCGATTCATGCGAAAACTGGGAGACTGTTTCAGGGTTCTGAAACTGATTGCTAGGGCCCAGGTGTACGGGAGCTGATCTCAAGTCCCCACCTTGTATACCACCCTGGTGATAGTTAGGTTGCTGTTGAGCGTTGGGAAACTGATAAGGCTGTTGCGACGGTGAATGTTGCGGTGGGTTCAGAGGCGATGATTGCTGGTCGTACGTGTTTGTTTCGTAACCGGATTGCTGTTGTTGATCCTGTGTGTGTACCTGAACGTGGGGTTGCGGCGGCGGCTGTTGTTGCTGCTGCTGCGGGGCCGGGTTCTGGTGGTATCCAGTTTCCTCGTACTGGTGCTGCTGTTGGTCTACCTCACCGGATACTTGGCGAATGGTGTTGTGGAGCGAAATACGTGAAGTCTGTGAAGGTGATGGCTGGTTAGATTGATGCGCGGTATAGTGTTCATTGATATCGTCGAGACCCTGGCGAGATGAAAGCTGGGGTAAAGGGGAGCGTTGACTCTCGGGGACCTGCTGGACCTGCTGAAGGAGCTCAGCTTGAGCTGGCGGAGGCGGCGAGGGCGGTTGGCGCCAATGGTAGCCAGTATTCACAATTTGGGCTTGGGCTTGGGCAGGAGACGAAAAAGGGGATTGGGTCGGGTTCTGGACCAGGCCTAACGGCTGTGGCTGTGGCTGCTTGGCTATGGCGGACTGCTATGCCGAGTGAGAAGGGTAGAGAAAGGTAGGCGGAGTGAGATTGGGAGTAAGATTGGGTGTTGGGCTGGGCTGAGAGAGGGGGGGGATGAGACAAAAGAGTACGCAAGATAGAAGACTGGGGGTTCCAGTATACAACCGACTAGGAAGTGGGAGAAAAGGGCAATGGCCATAAAACAAGGTACGATTCAAAAGGAAAGGCGGTGGATTGCTCACCCGCTTGGACGGTCGACGTGCAAGACCGCCAGTGTTATCGTAGGATTGGTTATGGCTGTGGCCTATGCTTATGCCGTGGTGGTGCTGGTTGTCAGACGCCCCACGATTGGACCCAGAAAATATGCCCTTAATCAATTTTCGAGTCGAGCGCTTTTCGGCAGGAGGTGCTGGTTGCGCCTGTTGTTGTTGTTGTTGCTGCTGCTGCTGCTGCTGCTGTAGCTGCTGAGGAGGGATTTGTTGACTGTAGCGGTTCAGGTCATCAACGGACGAGGTATCAATGTTGTAAGGTGTGGCAGAGCTATAGCGGATACTCTGCGATCGGCCCAAATCGGAGTCGTTAAAGTCTCCACGAGGCTGATGAGCGTCAAATGCCACGTTTGAAAGGTTAGAGCTCTGCTGCTGCTGTAAAGAAGGAGGGTTATTATTGATGTTGGCACCAGTCGTGCTACTGGCAGCTGAGGGTGAGCTATAGAGGTGAGGCGGGGGAGGGGCGCCAGCGGAAGCGGAGGAGGGGGAAGGTATCAGCGGCAGCGGTTGTTGCTGCTGTGGGTGTTGGAGATGTAGCGGCGGTTGCTGCTTTTGCAAATAGTGAGATGTTGGAGGTTGCGGTTGCGGTTGCGAATCAAAGGATTCGCTCGAGCTATAGGCGGTGTTATGGGACGAGGACAAGGCTGAATGGGGGGTTATGTTCGAGCCCGAAGGATTGTTGGCGCTGGCATTGGCACTGGCACTATTGTGCGAGTGCGGTTGCGAGTGGCCGAAGTGGGCGCTGTGGGAGGCTGAGTCCGCCTCGTCAAGGAGCTGCTGGTGCTGCTGAACCTGATAGTGTTGATCCTGCTGGTGCTGAAGCTGGGGCTGGTGGCTTGTCGGACGCTGGTGGGCTGTCGGTTGAGGAGTCGCAGCACTGCCGCTCGTTGGAGGCGGTTTCTGGTTCGGATTGTTCGTCGTCGTCGAGGACGTCTTGGACGGAGTTCGCGGCTCGACGAGCGCATGCGATGAGCGATTGCTGTGCTTGCCGAGGAAGCTCCGCATACTGCGATTGCGATTGTCGTTGCGGACGTCAAAGGGAGAGGGAGTCCGGAGGAGGTAATCGCGCACAGCGAATGTTGAGGTCGGAGAGATTGGACGGGGACGGTTGGAAGAGATGGAGGAAGATGAGAGATACGAATCCAATGCTAGGTTGTCGAAATCGGGGGCAGTACAGTACACATTGGGGTACTAAAACTAAAAGTCTACTAACTGTAGGTCCGGACACCGATCAGATGGGATCCATGGGACGGGACACGACGCAACCCCAACTGAACTCGGGCTGTCTACCTGTGCTGAACCCGCTGCCATGGGTCGTAGTGGGTGTTCAGCGCCTTAATCCGCTGCTGTTGGACCTCGTGGACACCGAGGATCCCTGGAAATATTGCCCTGTTCTTTTGGAATTGGGCAGAGGGCCGATAGGGCGGATACAGTACCACTCGCTAAGTCATCTTTTGGAGGGTGTCCCGAACTATCAACAAGACCAATTACGCAGCTGACACGAGTTTGTTCGTGTTTACTAGGTTCCATTATGTTGTCCAGATGGAATAAATGTTCCATCTCCAGTCTCCAGTCAATGGATGAGCTCTCTCTATTTGCAGCATAGCCCCTACACCATGTGGCGCTGGGTCCATCCAAGCTTGCCAGCTTGCCAGCTTGCCCGGTGTTAGTATACATGCCATTTTAGTGACAGTCCGTTATTCCTCGGTGTTTTGGGATCCTGAATTCCAATTTGTTCTATGGAAGACGGAAAGTTATAGTATTTTGCGATGGATAGTTTTTTTTTTAGCTCTTGGCAGAGGTCGATTTTACGATTCATCCAAGATTATACATATATCAATTGAGGCCTCACAATGTTTAGCCAAGACTCTTATCGCATTAGCACGCCCTAGGTAGAGTTGCCAATCTCTTCTACTGCAGGTGACATATTCTGGAACAATGTCTAGGACTCTAGGTAACAGGCGCTCCAATACTTGGATGGTCAGCAGCGTTGAGTCTTTTTTTTAGTTGCCCACAGAAGTTCGTCCACTTTCAGGCTTCCTGTGCAGTCAGCAAGCAAGCTGCCCTATGAGAACATTGATGCAGGCCTTGATCATCTCTCACTTGCATTCATCAGCCTTGTCTACTAGTGTTGTTCCTTGTTCTTGTGCGGAGTTTGAAGCCCAGGCTGGTCTGGTGGGCATTGCTGAAAGGAGGCTGTGTCTGCGGGCTGGGCTAGGGTGTTTTGATCCTGCGGTTGAGGAGCGATGATGCATGTAGCCGGTTGTGCTCGCCAAGGGGTTAATTTGAGCCAAGTTGTCCTGATATCGTACGGCTAGACAGTCGATAATAGACCAGGACTGTCGGGATTGTATGCGAATATTCTCTCCAGTTACTTATTATATCATTGATCTTGCAGGATTGCTTAATACCCTGGTCTCTCAAGCTTGTCATCTTGAAATTTGACTCTCTGTGCATCTCATGAGCCGTGCGCACCCTGGCTAGTTGATGCTATGAATAGAAACCCATAAGCTTCCTGTCAGACAGGGGTGTAATGACACGGCATCGAGTGAGTGGCAGGCTGGCAGCAAGTAATTCCACGATGTGACCTATATTAGCTGTTGGTAATCATACCTCACGGACTGGTAGAGATATGAAACTTGATTTGATAATTATGTAATGCTCTGTTTTCATAGACTTCCACGATATGAATTCCCACACATTCTTATGCTGCTGTCTCAAGCGGATATCTCGCGTCTAGGTACTTGAAATCATTTTTAAGCTTTCTTTAACAAATTAGGATAGCGATTGAATATTCCCAAAAGTAATACAGATAAGTGAAACATATACCATTGGAAGACTCGGTATTACACAGAGACTCTCATATTCATCGGAAGACTGCTTGGAGTTTTCGACGTGATTCAAGTTTGCCGGGCGAGAGTAAATGTCTAGGGTAGGTGCACTAGGCTCGAATATTCAATCTCGGCGACCAAACAACCTCCTCCGACTAGACGGCGATCTAAAGCCCGACAACTTTTAGTAGCCCAGCATTATAAAAAGTCTCACCAATCAACCGAAGTATTAATAAGAGCACATTCATTTCATACTTCAAGAATCTACATAAACAGAACCTACGCGATCAACTTGTCAGCACTATCTATCTTACGCTTCACTATCATATTTAAACAACCAGACATTATGTGTTTTACCGCGACTTGCCCAACATGCTGTAAGCTCTTCCCGCACTATTAGATCGACTGAACCCATAAGAAGCTGATTAGGCATGGATAGCAAAAAAGGCATGGCGGGGATGCGGTAATCACGTTAAACAGGTCTTCGATGGAGTGCCAGAATCGCAATGGTGCACCTGTACTCCGAAAACCAAGATTGGTGATAAGGAGTATCCTCCTGCGGCGGCAATGCAGATCCCAGGCTTGAGCTGGGTCACGGGCATGTTTGGAGGAGGTGCTAGTAAGGACTCTGGCAGTGATAAGAAGCCGGAACTGTAGAGTTGTAGGTTGTATAGTTGTGAGTACATGTATTCTTACAGGATACTTGTTCTAGATAAAGACTAGACTTTTTGAATAATACATGTATAGAGTGAGGGTGGAAGTCGGGCGTTCGAGAACGGGTCAATTCCATGACATGAAATAGGGCGTCGAGTCATGTTGAACAACTGCCGGGGTCCAAGTATGGGGAAGTTAGAAACGTCGATTGTATAATAACATGGATGTCAGTGAGAGTGGATATTTCCCCCCTCAAATCGAGCAATACATATGATTTAAACCTCTGCTATAACTGAGCATGAATAAATATAAGCATAGTTTGATGTGTTCATGACAAATGGGTTGATCTGGTATCGTTAGGAAACAAGGTGTGTGGAGATAGGAATCTCTCGAATGTGGGGAAGACCCTGACCAAGGCGGGACAAAGAGACGACAAGACAGGCAAAAAGTAACCAAAGGGCGTGAGTTTTTGTTAACTTATCTTTTGGTTACGTAGTAGCTCCCCCACATGAAGCAATTCGGGCTCGGCCCCGAGGAATTGGAGTCATATCGGAGCTACTTCTACCTATCTCAGACGTCTCGTGATAAGAACCTCGATCTACCTAACCGCTCATTCGGTTGACCAAGACTCTTCCCCCTCCTCTACGTGACTTCACTCTCTACATGGTTAATTGGCCGAGTCTCAGTTGGTTCATTTCGCTATCATGTTAATATTGTCACCCAATTTCATCGTTGGGACTGTTGTCCTGCTCCTCGTCGTTCATATCCTCATCCGCCTGACTTCGGCTACGGCAAAGGTCCCCGGTCCGTTCATATCCAACTTCACTTCGCTTGTGTTGAAGTGGCAAGAGCTCAATGCCAACCGTACCGTGTATATTCACGAACTGCACAAGAAATACGGCCCAGTCGTCCGCATTGCGCCGAATGAGGTTTCCTTCACCTCGATTGCTGCTCTCAAGGAGATCTATGGCTCTGGTGGCAGCGGATACGACAAAACCGAATTCTATGACCTCTTCCAGGTTTATGGCAAGCGGTAAGGACTCATTACCGGGTAATGAGTAAAACTGCTGACCTTGACTGTAATGTAGAACCATGTTCTCAACATTGGTCAAAGGCGACGTAAGTTCATCCATAGTACGGTGACATCTAGCTAAGCTAACTCCTTGCTCCAGCATGCAAAGCGAAGAAGGATGATTGGTGACCGGTATGCTAATAGTAATGTCATGAAAACTGCACCTCTGGCCGGAATCCAAGTCCGCTCCAAGAAGTTTCTTGAGCGTTGTGTTGACTCACCTGATAAGATGGCAGACGTCTTTGTAAGTCGAGGCCTTACCCCTGACTAGGAGGAGTATAACTAACACTCTCAAACAGAGGGGTTGGTTTTCCATCTGGACTTTAGCCGTTGAGGAAGATGACTGACAAGAATAGCGTTACACGCGTATGCCTGCGATTGCGTTACGCACCAGTTGTTCCACCCATACGGAAGCAACTGCTTGCAGAACCAGGATGATGAGGAGATGATGCATCAAGTGGCTGCCGACGATAGCCTCCAGAGTAAGTTGGCACTATAGAGAGGCCGGTCATGTCCACTGATTCGATGACATAGATCGACTGGTACAATATTATAGCCCAACTCTTCACAGTGTTGTATCAAGGGTCCTTGCCAGCTTCGCCAAGCCTCGATCGATTCCCTTGGCCGACAACTTTGTCATTGAAAATGCCAAAGAGAACGGGGCAGCAGATTTTACCGTATTGAACAGACTCAAGGAAAAGGACAGTGTACTCAACAACATCGACATGGCTGCTGAATGTCTGGACCATATGGCTGCAGGAATTGACACAACAGGCGATGTCTTATGTTTCTTGATGTGGGAACTCTCACAACCTCGATCAATCAAGTACCAGCGCCTTTTACGACAAGAGTTTCGAAACAAACCGGACTCACCTTTCGACGAGCTTCCCATTCTCGATGCCGTACTGAACGAAGGACTCAGGTGTTTCCCTGCCATTCCCATGTCTCTGCCCCGATACGTTCCACAGGGTGGCCGTGTCATTGATGGCTTTTCCTTGCCTGGGATGACAGTGGTTAGCTGCCAGGCAATGTCGGTTCATCGAATCAACGATGGTGTCTTTCCCAATCCCGACAAGTTTTACCCCGAGCGGTGGTTAGAAGCTGAAGGAGATGCCAACCGACGACGACATCAATGGGCTTTCTCCAGTGGAGGAAGAGGATGTATTGGAAAGCAGTAAGTAGCAGCGTTTGTTGAGAGTTGTAATAAATAGAGTGCTAACGTAAGTTGTAGTCTTGCCATGGCAGAAATGAAGACATTGCTGCGAGATGTATATTCACGATACGAAACTGAACCGGATGTATCGATGAAGAGCGAGTCTATGGCAATGGACGACCAGCTCATTTCGTCACGACCTCTGGGAAAGCGATGTCTCCTTAAGTTCGTGTCAGTGAAAGATGGAATCTTGAATTCCAAGGAATCGTGATTTGTTGTCCAAAGATTCAGGGCAAATTCAGGATTGAACCTCCAGATACACTGAATACCTTATGGAGGAACCTCATTGGCACCACGTCACGTCCCTTATACTCAAAGTGTAGGTATGATGAAACCAAGGGAGCAAGCAACTTTAGTTGGGAGGTGGGCACAAATGTGCAAATAGACCCAATACAAAAGACGGAATTTCCATTTCTCGGTAGGAGTTTGTGGCTTTTAAATCCGATTATGCCGACAAGCCCGATATTTGTCAGTCTGCGGGTGTCCGAAATCACAAGCAGTCGGGTCCGTTTGATGGAGGCTGCATTATTATCGAGCATAAGTTTACAAAATATAAAGTCGAAGAATGTCCAAGCTTTAGGCTATAAGGTTATACCTTTCTAAGATTTAACCAAAATTATAATAAAAAAATATGGCATAGAAGAGCTATACTTCTATTCCCGATTATTCTTGAACCTCAAGGGCTGGGCTGCCTGTTTGTACGTGTACAGTGCGTCGAAAAGTTGACATCTCTTGGCGGTTGGGAGGTCGAGACCCCAGCGGCTCCCCACCCCAGAAGCGAGCTGTGTCACAGTGGATTCCTGCCTGGATTTCGGCGCTACGAACCGGGTGAGGCGCTGGAGCACAGTGAAGCATCTGTCACTCTTACACCTGGGTATAGCATTTGTTTCCGCCTCGTCAAAGTTTTCTTGCTCAGTAACAGTTTGAATTTTGAATCATGTTATTCAAGATTAATTCTTGTGTGTGATAAAGGCAGTAAACACACTAAATTAGTACTACGCATATGCAGTTCTGAGTGTGGCCCAATATAAAGTTATCGCTTTGTTTGGTGTTGAGTCTCTAGGTTGTGTCAGGTTTTTGCCGCTTGCCCCGTTCTTTCTCCCATGGAATCTAGCGTCCGTCCAAAAACCAAAATCCCGGTCGGCCCTAACATCGCCCCTCCCTCGTCCATCCTTCTTAACTCCCGTCGTTGCTCCTCTTTCGCATTTTTTCTTCTCTTCCTAAACACCACACTCTGAATCTCACTGAGACAGTAAATTCGCTCAACCATCGTCCCTCCAAGCACACATCTATCGCGCAAAGCGCATCTCACTCTCATACTTGCCTGTTGACTCTCTTGGTCGCAGCGCATATCATTTACCTGATTCCCCACTACCTGGTTCTCTGCCCGTTCCCGAACCTCGCACTATTGTGTTGGCCTAGGAGCATCTTCTTTCGACGGTCATCGCTTGCTTCTTCGTAATCGATATCCCCGAACACATATATCCCGACGAACCACACTGCTGTTTATGTATCAGCACGACCAGCACTCCGTCTTCAGACACCTCTTCAAGCTGCAGTTGTTTCGCATACCGCGAAAGCCTTGTAGCCCCGACATCAGTTCCGACGGTTGAAATTTAAAGACACCAGAGTTGTCTATGCATCTTCACCAGCATCCGATTATCAATCCGGTCTGCCACATGTCAATCAGAAATCATCAAGAGCACTGAAACCTTCGTTGCTCCGCCCTTCCTCAGTCATCTCCTGCTACCAAGTCTATACATGACATCCTCGTCATCTCACGACTATACCAACTACTAGCCTCGCCCACCAGCTTCACCCTGCCAACTTTATTATCAAGACAATAAATACTCAATACCGTCACCATGGCTCTCGTCAACGTTCGCCGCGATGTCAGCGATGCCTTCTATCGCTACAAGATGGAGCGTCTGCAGACCAAGATCGAAGGTAAAGGAAACGGTATCAAAACCGTCGTCGTCAACCTGAGCAGCGTTGCCGCCTCTCTCGCCCGTCCTGGTTCTTATGTTATCAAGTACTTTGGTTTCGAGCTTGGTGCTCAGACCAACATTGATCCCAAGGACGACCGTTGGATCATCAACGGTGCTCACGACGCCCCCAAGCTCCAGGACCATCTCGATGGCTTCATCAACAGGTTCGTTCTCTGCAAGAAGTGCAAGAACCCCGAGACCGATGTTGTCATCAAGGATGATCGTATCCTGCTTGACTGCAAGGCCTGTGGTCAGCGTACTGATGTCGATATCCGTCTGAAGCTCAGTGGCTTTATCCTCAAGAACCAGCCCAAGAAGGGCAAGAAGGATAAGGCCGAGCGCAGGGCTGCCAAGAAGGCTCGACAAAACGGTAATGCTGCCAACGGCACCAACGGTCAGAACGGCATTGGCAGCGATGAGGCCTCTGAGAACGGTTCTAACGAGAATGGCGACGAGGATGTTGGCAGTGATGATGAATTTCAACGAGTCCAGGCTGAAGCTGCCGAGGTCAAGGCTGAGGCCGAAGCCAAGGAGCATGAATGGGCTGTCGACATGAGTGAGGAGGCTGTCAAGGCTCGCCAGGCCTCACTTCCTGGTGAGTTTAAGCAGAAGCTCAACATCGGCGATGACGATGACGAAGAGGGCGAGGGTGGTCCCACCGTGTACGACGAGCTTGGTGACTGGATTCAGTCTCAGGCCGAGGAGAAGGGCAGCATTGACAATGTTGAGTCGATCGACATCTACGTCAAGGCCAAGGAGCTTGGTATCGAGAGCAAGCACCGTAGCGTTCTTGTTCTTGTCCAAACCATCTTTGACAAGAATATTGTCGCTCAGATTCCCAAGCGTGCTACCATGCTGAAGCAGGTATGTATAACCAGCTGACTGATGTTTATGGGCTCAAATACTAATTCGGCGATAGTTTGTTACCTCTGAGCGTCACGAGAAGGCACTTCTTGGAGGCACCGAGCGTCTTGTTGGCACCCTAGCGGCAGAGCAGTCGGACATGTTCCAGTCCATTGTCAAGATTCTCCAGCTTTACTACCACTACGACCTCATCAGTGAGGATGTTGTGACCAAGTGGGGATCCAAGGCCAGCAAGAAGTATACCGATATCTCTACTTCCAAGAAGGTTCGCAAGGCCGCTGAGCCTTTCCTGACTTGGCTTGCTGAGGCTGACTCGGAGGACGAGTCTTCTGACGAGGAGTAAAATCCCGTTATCTCTATGGACTTCTTTCACGTGTGATACTTTGTTTCATGTCTTGAGTCTGACTGGAAGGCTTGCGTGGTGCAACATTGCTTACACTTACTTACCTGATAGCTCAGTCTAGTTCGGTAGTTTTTGAGATTGAGATTCTTTAATTCTACTCGCTGTTTTTGTCCGAAACCTGCTTTTCCGTGTGATTTATATTTTATGTTGTATCACATATTTAGCCTCGTAGAACAACTTGACAAGGGTGGCTGCTCTGAAAACACGCATGTTGGACACTCTATGAGACGGGGTATCACTTTGTCCCATTGCCAATGCTTCCTGAACCTAATCTACACGTACGTATTGTCCAACCAACAACACCTCTAACAAAAGTTGCCTGAGCATTATGCGTCTGTCATCGTAGCCTCCCTTGCCTCAGCGCCTTCCGTAGTATCATCCTCCCCATCCTTCATAGCTGTGTCGTCCCCTGAGCCCTGCTCGCCGGCAGAGTCACCTTCACTCTTCCCGTAAATGTAGTCTCCGAGAGCCGCGACTGCTGTAGCTTCGTCGTCATCATCAACAATGGTGGTGTCGAATAGCTCGTCTACCTTGGCTGGATCTAGCTCTGTAGGTAGTTTCTTCAGGATGTCTTGAATGGCAGAGTCCTCCTTGCCCGAGTCCTTCAGGCGTTGCTCGAGGGTTTCAGGGGTGGAGGTCTTGACGAGGATATACCGTGCTTGGAAATCCATGTCTTTGGCGTATTGTGCAGCCTAGAGGGAGACGGGTTAGTATAAGTGTGAGTTCAGGGGTTGAAGTTGGCTTACCTCAATGTCCAGCTCGATAACAGGCACCTTACCAGTCTCTGTAATGGCGTCGATGGCCTTGGTGCTTGTTCCGTAATCGACACCGTCGCGAGTACCTGACTCTATCAAACGGTCGCCATCGCGGAGCTGGTTGAACTCTTGCTGCTTGACAAAGTGGAAAGTCTTGCCGTTAACCTCATCCTCGAGAGCATCCCGCGTAGTGTGCCGCACGACGATAGCAAATACGCCTTTGCGTTTCTCTATCAGTTTGTTAATTATGGTTGATTTGCCTACACCCGTAGCACCTGAGATGATGACGGGGTCTCGGTTGGTGGGCATATCCTCCTCGCTGGCCGTGGGCTCTTCAGTATCTTCAGCGTCGTCGGCCTCTGTAAGCTCCTCAAACACGATGTCAATCTTCTTGGGATCTTCAATCTTGTCGAAGGCGGCGAGCTTTGTACGCGCTGCGATTCGTAGTGCTCTCCAGCTCTTGCTGGCTTTGCCAGCAATGGCTGCGGCCTTCGTTTGATCGTCGGTCGGCATTTCAATCTCAAAATCGTCGTCGGCAATCTTGCGCTTGAAGCTGTCGAGCTCTGGGAGCTCATACCTCTCCTTGGCCTTGAGTTGGCCCATTGCCGTCTCTTCACCCTCTTCTCGGAGAAAGTCAAGGGATACAGAGCCCATAGGAACTGCTCTTAATCGCTTGCTGGTGGCCATGCGTTGGACATTGCTCTTTGCCTCAACAAAAGTTTCCGGTGAGATGGGATCTCGTTTAATAGGATGGCAGGCTTCAATCTTCCAGCGAACCCAGTTCTTGTCCCTAGCTAGCACGGTTTCCACCATTCGATAAAAGTATGGTCCATCAGCGCCGTGGCGGAGGTAATCCGCGATGGTCTTCTTCATATCGTTGGCCCATTTAAGCTATTAAAGGTTAATCATGTTGCTTCTTGATGATACTCAGACCATGGCTCTACTTACATCCTCCTCACTCAAGACTTGGTCACTATACATGACAGCCTTGTTCATGCTGACGTTAGCAGAGAGCGCTTCTGTAAGCCTCGTCCGCGCCTGAGCAGAAAGTGAGATGAGAAAATCCATGATGATGAGAGCTTGCACCAGGATATGGCGGCGGAATGACAAGTCGCTGATCTGTAGTTGTTGTTAGCATACAGCTGAGTCCGAGGAGGGAAGGTAAATTCACCTCAAGGTCGAATAAATCCTTGCTAGTGAGATATTTGGGGTTGAATGCGTTAGAGCTCTCATCTTCCTCGCCGTTTTCTCTCTTGCGCTTGAGGCTTCGTCGAGAATCATTATGGACTGTCTGGAAAACCTTCATCGTGGCCGCCAAACTATCTTTGAATGACGACAAGTTTGCTGTCTCAAAAAGCTTTTTTGGTTGACTAAAATATTCCTGAAGCGACCAAAATAGGGGATATAGCTCGTCAGTCGATAGAGGTTTGTCCTTGTCTCCCTTCTTGGCGTCGGCGGACTTCGGTGTAGATTTTGACTCTGGTTGCTCTTTCGGTTGCTCTGCTGGCTCTTCCACAGCCATCTTAGAGTCCTCGTCGGCAGGTGTTGTTTCGTATGTCGTAACATTCTCAACATGGTATTCGCCTCGGAGGTTCACGGAGCTCTTGTCGCCCAGGGGAAAGCTTTGGAACATGAAGATGAAAACTCGGCCACAGAAAGCCGTATCCTCCGCACGGGAGAGTCGACGCAGCAGTTCATTACATGTTCGAAGGATAATCAGTTGCTTTTGCTTGAAGTGGTTCGCTGTGATTCGCTCTCGTCTCGATTCAAGAAAGTCGAAGATCTTACGACACCCAGCGATCGTTTGGCTGTCCAGGAGCTCTTCAGCTAGCCAGAACAGAAGCGCGGGATCGCATTGCCCATCGTCGGAGAGAATTGAAAGAATGTCGAGAAGGTTCCACACCTTGACGTAGTCGGGAGAATCGATAGCGGTTGTCGCCTACTTTGGTCAGCGCGAGGCGCAGATCGCAACGGAGAGTCGAGCCTCACAATGAGATGACTGAATATGTCACGAGCAGCTGTTTCTATTATAGCAAACTGTCGTCCCTTATCGTTCGCTAGCTTGGCGCCTTCGCCTGTTGGGCCAGATACTTCGGCTGCGGTTTTGGATACTCGTCCGGATAGATCGTCGAAATCGGACTTGCTAAGCGCTGGTTCAATCGTCGATGCCTGTTTTGTCGTCTCTGCTTGCGAAAGGGATTCTTCTAGTAGAGCTGTGAAAGCCGCGATAGCTGGCGCAGCCGGGTTGTCTGTATCTTGCGCCGCCATGATGCGCGACTGGGAACCGTCGTTATAGATCGTAGTCCGTCGAGGTTATCATGGAGGGAAAGAATTTGGTGGAAGCCCTTAGGCTCTTGGCTGTGAAAGCCGAGTCGCAGATTCGCAGTCAAAGCTGTAGTGAAATATGGAATGCGACACGTTGTTACGGGTTTGAAGGGGGCTTTGTTTTCTTTGATCAGGCTGGTCGATGTGCAGTTGAACTTGGGTTGCTGGAAGCGAGAAGGCTGAGACGTCGCGCGACCTGCATCAAAGTCTCTTCTGAGTTTCGGAACCTATGAAGCTGTGGCAAACAGGGCTGGGAGGAAGTACCTGACCACTAGCGCTACTTTTACTGTGGCTGGACCCAGTCAGCGCGACGCGTGGGTCTGCGAGGCTGAAATTTTGGGGACCGTTTGTTTGGAAGAGGCGTCACTTTTAGACATACAAAACTAAGCTTCGAACTTGAGCTTCGACACTTCGAATTTCCATCGGTCACGCGACTTTCCATGAGCGACCTTTGACGAGCCCACAACAGCCCATGACGAGACGATAGTTCGACAATGCCAACCGTGAAGCGACTCAAGGGCAGCGGCGCTGCCAAGGCGCAGAAACAGAGCCAGCCTCAGCCCAAGTCTGCCGATGGACGACCGACGCCAGCCGAGGTGGAGGAGGAGGAGCACCAGTTCGTTCAGCTTGCGCGAAAGCATTGGTTGAAGTCTGGCAAGAAGCCAGCCAAGCCCAAGGTCAAGAATGATGTTCTCAAGCAGAGCATTTGGGATGTGCTTGAACGCGAGGGCTTCCAGTACAAGTCTCTCTTGCTTCTTGAAAGCCTGCAGACCTTGGAGAGGTATGATTGCCAACTACTCGAATAACTATGAAATCAAATGCTAAACGAAGGTCTGTCTAGTTACCTGTGGCCTGCATACACCGAGGCAGCGTCCAATTTCCACGTTTTGTTGATTGCGCTCATCGCAAACGTAAAGCATCGGGAGCATCTCGCGACATGGAGTAAGTAACTCTTCAGCTTCGTCGGATCTGCAACTAACAGTCGCCAGCGCTCTTCGAGGATAGACCAGCTGACTTTTCTTCCCTCTTCCGCCGACTTTTGTCGATGATGCTCGACCGAACGCTTTCTGTTACTCTCCGAACGCAACTTCTCTGTTTCCTCATCTATGCGTTCCAGAGTCTTGACTGCACTCTTGTTCGCAAAGAATGCGCTCCCCTTGTATCAATTGGTATCTGGCACAATTTGTCGACCGAATCATCTCGAGAAACCAGTCTTGACCAGCTCCCCCACCTGCGAAAGGCTTGGAAGGCCGCACACAAGCGATACGACGCCGCTGATGAAGCCAACAAGGCGCGATTGCGATTTGAACGTTCATGGCTTTATACACTTCTCCTCGACTTTCTAGGCCTATTGTATACGGAACACAGCAAAGCAGGTAAGCACACTTGTTGATTCATTTGCTGCTTGCGACATTGACTAATACCACCATAGATCAAGTTCTATACTGTGAACGGTTTGCTGAATTTCTTACTGATCTCCAAAGCCAGCTTCCAACAAGACGCTATGTCAATACTTTGATTCAGGATCTTCATGTACTTCCTGCCATGCGACTATCACCAATGTTTAACGACGAGGAGAACACTCTCCTTCGTGACCTACACGCTCTTCTGTCTCACTTTACCTTCTTCGACATCAACGATCAGACAGGTGCCCAGTACGGCATGACAGAAGCATACGACAATCATTGCGCGTCACTCGCAAAACTCCAGCGCATTGCTTTGAAGCATTTCAGAGAAAAGCTGACCGTATTGGCTTTGTCTAACTATGGTGCCATTAACCAAAGGCAGGAATTGGAGGCTCTGCTGGACCCTCTAACCGATGAAGAGCTTCTGAACCTGGCTTCGCTGTTGGGTTTCCGAACAAATTATCCTGAAAGCCTGAATCTCCCAGTAAGCCGCAAGTTGATGCTTGAGGTGCTGCTGTCTAGCTTTGAGCGCAGAAAGACATTCCAAGAGTCAACTCGGGTTATGGGTCTGACGCCAACGGAGGAGACGTTATTTGACAGCAGTTTCCAGCAGGCAGAGACTTATGATGGATCCCATCCTATGGCTTTGCCTAAGCTTAATCTTCAATATCTTTCTGTGGGAGACTTTCTGTGGCGGGCGCTTATCTTATATCGATGCGAGTCCTTCTATGGAGTTCGAAAGGATATCGAAGCTGCTCTACGGCGGTTACGCCCAGAGATGAAGCGACCAAACGAAACGAACTTCGCTGGATTCTCAAAGATGGCCATGCCGATCTCGAAGCCAGCCATACTCGAGGTTGTGCCACCTCTAGTTGGAGATGACAAGCCATCGATGGTGCGCGCCGAGGTCTCCTTCGACGTTCGACGGCTGGGTGAAGGCGTTCGTAGAGAATGGGATTCCCTCCGACAGGATGATGTTGTATTCCTTATTGCGGTTGAGCCGCCACCTGCAAAGTCTGTCAGCAATGGAGGAGAAGCTTTGTCCGAGTCTGAACGACTGGGTGTAGTGACTGTTCGAACCGCTGAGGTTCATCAAATCACGGATGACAAAGGTCGCCATGTCAGGGATGGCGCTGGTAACCTCGACAGCAAGCGCCGCATTCAACTAAAGCTGGACCCCCAGGCTTATAGTGAGGATGCCGAGCAGACAGCGGCTGGCAAGACCGATGTTTACGGCAAGGTTAATCTGCTGCTCAGACGAGGCAGGAGGGAGAACAACTTTAAGCCTGTGCTGGAATCTATCCGAAGCCTGGTACTGTCGGATGTGCCCTTGCCTGAGTGGCTTCACGAAGTGTTCCTTGGCTATGGAGATCCTGCGGGGGCCACTTATAAGAACTTGCCAAACCGTGAACGCAAGGTTGACTTCAGGGATACTTTTCTTGACTGGCAACATCTAACAGAGAGCTTGCCGGGTAAGATCATTGACCCAGGTGATGATGTCTCTGGTAGTTTTGGACCACCTTACGTTTTGGCGTCTGTCGAGAAGCCAGAGGAGCCTCAAGGTGCCAAACCATCCAAGAAGCGACGCCGAGATGCTGACCCTGCGCTCATTGCTGAGATCGAGACTCTGAAAGTGTCAAGTTACAAGCCACCTAACACTGGACCATACCCCATCGATACCCCCAGGCTCAACTCGGTGCGCTTCACTCCCGCTCAGATTGAAGCCATCACATCGGGCACTCAACCTGGGCTCACGGTCGTTGTCGGACCTCCAGGCACAGGTAAAACGGATGTTGCTACACAAGTCATCAACAACATCTATCACAACTACCCCGAACAAAAGACACTACTCCTCGCGCACAGCAACCAGGCCCTTAATCAGCTATTCACCAAGATCGTTGCTTTAGATATTGATGAGCGGCATCTGTTGCGTCTTGGACACGGTGAAGAAGACCTCGGTACGGAAGGAAACTTTAGCAAGCATGGCCGAGTCGACTCTTTTCTAGAGAATCGAGACCGCTATCTTCTCGAAGTGAGGAAGCTAGCTACTAGTCTCGGCGCTCCTGGAGCCCATGAGAATTCGGCTGAGACTGCCGGTTACTTCAATATCGTCTACGTTGTTCCTGCATGGAACAAGTTTCAGCAGATTGCTAATGCGGATGGCTCAAGTGCCGCCGAGATCGTGGACGCCTTCCCCTTCCATACCTACTTTTCTGATGCTCCTCAGCCCCTCTTCCCACCTCAGGGCGACAAAGAGCAAATACTGGAGGTTGCAGAGGGTTGCTATAGTCACATCTCCAAGATCTTCTCAGAATTGGCTGATGCACTTCCGTTTGAGATTCTCAGACGAGACCGTGATAAGGCAAACTACCTGCTCACCAGCGAGGCACGCATTGTCGCTATGACGACGACGCACGCGGCCATCAGAAGAGGCGAGATTGCATCTCTTGGCTTCCACTATGATAACGTAGTAATGGAGGAGGCTGCCCAGGTAACGGAGATTGAGACATTCTTGCCCTTGGCGATGCAAAAGCCTCGAAACGGCAAGATGCCCCTTCAAAGAGTTGTCCTGTGTGGAGACCACTTCCAAAACTCGCCCGTCATCCAGAGTCTTGCATTCCGTCACTACGCCAACCTTGAACAGTCACTGTTTTCAAGACTAGTCCGACTTGGAGTTCCTACTATCACCCTTGACCAGCAGGGACGCGCTCGTGGTTCGATCGCGAGTCTCTATCAGTGGCGCTACCCCAAGCTGGATAGCCTTCCTGATGTGCAGACAACTCCTGAGTTCGTCAAGTCAAACGCTGGATTCAAGTATGACTACCAGTTCATTAACGTGCCTGACTACAAGGGTCGGGGAGAGGCTGAACCCACACCGCACTTTATTCAGAACTTGGGAGAGGCTGAGTACGCAGTGGCTATGTTCCAGTATATGCGTCTCCTAGGATACCCTGCCGAGAAGATCACCATTCTCACGACTTATGCTGGTCAACGAGCACTCGTCAAGGATGTGCTGTCACATCGATGTGCTCGGAACCCAGTCTTTGGTTTGCCAAAGGCAGTAGCTACGGTGGACAAATATCAGGGCGAGCAGAATGACTGTAAGTGAACCTTGTTACTCTCTATAAAGATCTTTAAAACTAACATCGACTTTAGATATCATTCTATCACTTACCCGAACGTCGCGTGTAGGCTACCTACGCGATGTGCGACGCATGACAGTAGCTCTGTCTCGAGCACGACTCGGCCTGTATATCCTTGGTCGTCGTGAGGTTTTTGAAGCATGCCCTGAGCTTCGACCTGCATTCGACCTGTTGCTGCAAAGGCCAGACAAGCTTATGCTGATTACGGGAGAGCTCTGGCCGACGCAAAGGGTGGTTGCCGAGGAGGATGGAGCCGTGGAGGGCGAGGTGCCGATGGAAAGTGTCGAGCACCTGGGTCAATATGTGTTTGAGATGACTAACACCAAGATCAAGCAGCTTCAGGCAGAGCAAGGGGAACCTCCCGAGACTATCATGGAGGAGCCTGAAGATGGAGAGGGAGGATATGGTGACGGAGACGAAGATGAAGACGAGGAAGAGGAAGTCGAAGCAGATATCTTGGAAGTGCGAGAAGGGGAGTAGATATACTGATTGAAAAGCCATGGATGGTTCATTATTCTGTTTCTGGACGGCGCAAGACAGAGGGATACTTAGTTACTTGGGGGTCACCCAGCATGAGGCCGAGGCACTGAATCTATACATCAAACTTCTGAGCCTCTGATATGTTACTTGTTCAAATCGTATTCTATTTATATGACGTTTACCATCTTGGTCCCTGAAGCCATAGGCTACCTTATGAACAAAAACCGCCTTTGGCCGTTGGACGCCAAAACTCTGGCGCCTCAGGAGCAGGGACAAGGAGCGGGTGATCGGCAGCCTGCAGCTGTTGGACGTACCGTAACTTACCTTTTTTACTCTCTGGCTTGACGATCAGTCATGTTGTGCACATCATCTTGCATCATATGTCGATATTCCAAGGTTTCTCAACTGGTGTCATTGGCATGATTGCGTCTCGTCATTATCAGGTGACCAAAACTGCTGAGAGGTTTGTTGTTTGTTGAACGGAGCTTCAAAAGTTGAAAGACATGTGGTGTTTGGGGATTTCTACGGTAGAACAATAGAAGACGCATGGACATGCACACGTTCAGACTGCTGGCCAATGGCTATTGAATTGCTAGTGTCACATATAACGACTGTTCATTTATAATCTCGGGAAAAATACGCGAGATGTTAAAGAGGCAAACAATGGGATAAAATTAGGAGCAAACACTTGAAAGGGTTCATATTTTGCTGTAGCAACGGTACATTTAGATATGTAGGTAGGTCTTGATTTACCAAGGCTCCCAATAACATGATAGACCCGAGTTTTGTTTCATTTAGAAAGTATCCGAAATATGTACTCAGGATATGACACCTTGTGGACGGGTCATCCCACCACACATAACAATCAGGAATATCTCAGGGTCCAGCAATAATGAAAATTGTGTAACGGCTACTGGCGAAATAGGCAGCAGTTGATAAAGAGATGACTGATATCGTTTGTCATGCGCTCAAACATGACTCTACCTACTCTTTTTCAAACCTATCAGAGTTTGACGAAGCAGGCAGACTCTTTTGATGACGATGGTGTCGGGCTCTCTCTTTTTAGAGTTTGGGTTACACGTTGAAACAACGACATTGTCTGTGCGTGAAGCAGAACAAGCAAAGAATTAGTAAATGCTACTTTATGTGTCTCTTCCTGTCTGAAAAACAACAGATTAGATTGGCGAGGTGCTTGTGAGGAGATCCAGACGCGTGGGAAAAAGCAAATATATCAGGGCAAACCATATTCGTAACGATATCGAGTGGCCCGGGTTACCTTTCTGAATTTGGACCCAGTTACTGCAATAGTTAATAATAGCCAAAGAGGAGAAACGAGATGTCATCAGCCATCAGTCATCAGTATCAGTCCTGCTGCAGCCTGGAGGATGATGCCTACTCTAGGTCGGACCTTGCGGATTTAGGACTCGTGCTGTGCTGTGCTGCGCTGTGTCGTCTTGTAGATGCTGGCTTTTCTGACCAAGGGTTGGGGGTGTTGAACAGGATTTGGATCGTTTGGGATTGGGCAGATTGACTGGGCCGCAAGCCAACAGACAGGCATTGGTGAGTCAGTCTCTCTCTCTCTTTTTTTTTTTTTTTT